>JAWPHD010008827.1:0-110611 GCA_037043455.1 Cyrtodaria siliqua
GAGTTGCTTTCATGGCTTAAACTACATTTGAGACAATTAAACTGTGTATCTTAACCATTTTGAAGTGTTAGTTTCATGGTTAAACTACATTTGATACAATTAAACCCTATATATAACTATTCTGAAGTGTTGCTTTCATGGTTAAACTGCATTTGTGACAATTAAACTCTGTATTTACCCTATTCTGAGGTGTTGCTTTTATGGTTAAACTACATTTGAGACAATTAAACTCTGTATTTAACTATTCTGAGGTGTTGCTTTCCATGGTTAAAATACATCTGAGACAATTAAACTTTGTATTTAACTATTCCGAGGTGTTGATTTCATGGTTAACTACTAAGACAATTAAAACTCCTTATTTAAACTATTCTGATGGTGTTGCGTCATGGTTAAACTACATTTGAGACAATTAACTCTATATCTAACTATTCTGAAGTGTTGCTTTCATGGTTAACCTACATTTAAGACAATTAAAACTCTGTATTTAACTATTCTGAGTGTTGCTCTACATGGTTAAACTACATTAAAGACAATTAATCTCTGTATTTAACTATTCTGAGGTGTTGCTTTCATGGTTAAAATTCATCTGAGACAATTAAGCTTTGTATTTAACTATTCCGAGGTGTTGATTTAATGGTTAAACTACTGAGACAATTAAATTCCTTATTTAACTATTTAGAGGTGTTGCTTCATGGTTAAACTGCATTTGAGACAATTAACTCTATATCTAACTATTCTGAAGTGTTGCTTTCATGGTTAAACTACATTTAAGACAATTAAACTCTGTATTTAACTATTCTGAGGTGTTGCTTCATGGTTAAACTACAATTAAGACAATTAAACTCTGTATTTAACTATTCTGAAGTGTTGCTTTCATGGTTAAACTACATTTAAGACAATTTAACTCTGCATTTAACTATTCTGAAGTGTTGCTTTCATGGTTAAACTACATTTCAGACAATTAAACTCTGTATTTAACTATTCTGAGGTGTTGCTTCATGGTTAAACTACAATTAAGACAATTAAACTCTGTATTTAACTATTCTGAAGCGTTGCTTTCATGGTTAAACTACATTTAAGACAATTAAACTCTGCATTTAACTATTCTGAAGTGTTGCTTTCATGGTTAAACTACATTTAAGACAATTAAACTCTATATTTAACTATTCTGAAGTGTTGCTTTCATGGTTAGACTACATTTAAGACAATTTAACTCTGTATTTAACTATTCTGAGGTGTTGCTTCATGGTTAAACTACATTTAAGACAATTAAACTCTGTATTTAACTGTTCTGAAGTGTTGCTTTCATGGTCAAAATACATTTGATAAAATTAAGCTTTGTATTTAACTATTCCGAGGTGTTTATTTCATGGTTAAACGACTGAGACAATTAAACTCCTTATTTAACTATTCTGAGGTGTTGCTTAATGGTTAAACTACATTTGAGACAATTAACTCTATATTTAACTATTCTGAAGTGTTGCTTTCATGGTTAAACTACATTTAAGACAATTAAACTCTGTATTTAACTATTCTGAGGTGTTGCTTCATGGTTAAACTACATTTAAGACAATTAAACTCTGTATTTAGATATTCTGAATTGTTGCTTTCATGGTTAATCTACATTTAAGACAATTAACTCTGTATTTAACTATTCTAAAGTGTTGCTTTCATGGTTAAAATACATTTGAGACAATTAAACTTTGTATTTAACTATTCCGAGGTGTTGATTTCATGGTTAAACGACTGAGACAATTAAAACTCCTTATTTAACTATTCCGAGGTGTTGCTTCATGGTTAAACTAAATTTGAGACAATTAACTCTATATTTAACTATTCTGAAGTGATGCTTTCATGGTTAAAATACATTTGACACAATTAAACTCTATATTTAACTATTCTGAAGTGTTGCTTTCATGGTTAAACTACATTTAAGACAATTAAACTCTGTATTTAACTATTCTGAGGTGTTGCTTCATGATTAAACTACATTTAAGACAATTAAACTCTGTAATTAACTATTCTGAGGTGTTGCTTCATGGTTAAACTACATTTAAGACAATTAAACTCTGTATTTAACTATTCTGAAGTGTTGCTTTCATGGTTAAAATACATCTGAGACAATTAAACTCTGTATTTAACTATTCTGAAGTGTTGCTTTCATGGTTAAACTACATTTAAGACAATTAAACTCTGTATTTAACTATTCTGAGGTGTTTCTTCATGGTTAAACTACATTTAAGACAATTAAACTCTATATTTAACTATTCTGAAGTGTTGCTTTCATGGTTAAACTACATTTAAGACAATTAAACTCTATATTTAACTATTCTGAGGTGTTGCTTCATGGTTAAACTACATTTAAGCCAATTAAACTCTGTATTTAACTATTCTGAAGTGTTGCTTTCATGGTTAAAATACATTTGAGACAATTAAACTCTGTATTTAACCATTTTGAAGTGTTAGTTTCATGATTAAACTACATTTGAGACAATTAACTCTGTATTTAACTATTCTCAAGTGTTGGTTTCATGATTAAACTACATTTGAGACAATTAAACTCTGTATTTAACTATTCTGAAGTGTTGGTTTCATGATTAAACTACATTTGAGACAATTAAACTCTGTGTTTAACTATTCTGAAGATTTAACTATTCTGAGTGTTGGTTTCATGATTAAACTACATTTGAGACGATTAAACTCTGTATTTAACTATTCTGAATATTTAACTATTCTGAAGTGTTGGTTTCATGATTAAACTACATTTGAGACAATTAAACTCTGTATTTAACTATTCTGAAGTGTACTAAGAACTCGGGGACTTCATGTTTTCCCAATTTTGTATATCGAGTGGCAAGACAAATGCTACTCAAAATACAAATTAATAAATCCGTGAAAGTAGTAATCCTTATCTACCAGGTCTCAGCTCCAACTGATTCAGAAAATGGCGAGCAACATTGAGTCATGAGATAAGCTGAACATGTCACTACTTCATGATTATCGACGGGAACCCTTGGAGATAAAACCCCCAAAAACACTTCACGGGTATTTTACGAGCTTTCAAAAGTTAAGATGGGATTTTAATGTTATTGTAGTTACAGCATAATTCAGAGGCATTACAGATCGATGCAAAAGTTGGATTGAGCGCTGCTTAGCTCGGTGAATTCTTTATCTAATCCACCCTTAATGTCATGCTCAGGGTGCGATTTAGATTGAGTGCGTGCGATTTAGGGCAACACTGGTAACTCCGGGGAAACATTAGACAAATCAGTTAAGAGGATGTATGGTGATTTATTCAGTTATACGACAATGGGTCCATGGGAATTGTTGAATCACCCGACAATGTTGCAGTCCCAAGCGTATCGTCTGACGTAACTATTGGTGTAAGAAAGGTTTAGCCTTATATAAAACAAAGAGGGCTCTCAGAAATAGAAATCGGTTCGCTTGAATCTGGGCGTGAGTAACCATTAGTATCGCAGGCTACTCGTGTCCCATTAGCATCGGTTCTCTTACATATTACGTATAGGCCTATATATATAATTCACGTCATGCATATGTTGCTGGTCACGTGACAGCATGCGTGTATTGGTGGTCACATGACAGCATGCGTATTTTGGTGTGCAAATATCGGTGGTCACGTGACAAAATGCGTATATGTTGATTGTCACATGACATTTAGCTATATGTTGGTGATTATGTGACAACCTGTATATGTTGTGGCCACGTGACTACATGCGTATGTTGCTGGTCACGTGACAACATGCGTATGCTGGTCTCACTTTTGATGCGTGTCGTCAGGGCTTTGATTATCAGCCCAGGTGTCGTATACTAGTATGGTGACTTATTAGACAAATGACCAGAAGATCAAAAGAAGACAAACTTTTAAGTGTATTTTATTTTTATATTTTTATCGGACAATATCATAAATGCAAAAAAGAAAAGGAAAAAAAGAGATGTTTGTCACTGTTATCATATTAATTATAGGCAATGTGCCTGATTGGCTGGAGGGGAAACTGGGTAAATTTGTATAAATTTGAATGACAATAAAGAAACAAGTAAGATATAACCTTATCTACTCACCTTATCGCAGAAACTTAACATAGATGTAAACCCCTTGGCCGCAAGCAAGGAATATACGTACATATATTTGAATAATAATAGGGTACAGTACAAGAGGGTAAACCACATTAGTGACGCATTGTAGCTGTTGCTCTCGTCGTGTTTTTTTTTGGTTTTCTGTGTGTGTTTTTTAGATTTAAATGAAATATAAATTAATTGTGTTCATAAAGAAAACAAAACTTGGTGGCTGTACTGCTTTTTAAAGGGGGTACATCGGACCTTTGTGGGATCTAGGTGCTCAACTTAACATTGGCAGTAATGCCATTTTCTATTCTAAAGAGTACCATTTTCTATTCTAAACGGAAGCGTCTCCGTGGCCGAATGATTAACGACGTTGCGTTGTAAACCTTCGCCTCTCACCGCTGCGGGTTCGAATCCCACTGGGAGCTCGACTTGTAAGTGAGGAAGTGTCGTTTCTTATGGATGGCGGGAGATGTACAGTACTGGTTTTACCCCAGGAAAAGTGGGTGGCCTGCATCCACCACAAAAAAATCGACCGTAATATATAACCTTACATGCGTTGAAAATGACGTAAAACACCATACAAACAAACTAATAAACTATTCTAAAGGGTCTAAATATATGAACAGGAGCCTTAAAAGACCTTATTTACAAGGAAATTTATTTTGTGCCATCCTAGGTTTCGCAACTGTGTTTAAGCATTTTGGCCGACTTTCTTTCAAAAGCTAAGTTAAATTAATAATTTAGACCTAAACAACATCGTGCTTACCCTATATTTTGATTGATATAGAGATTATTTAACTTCTGGGATCGATTATAGGGAAATCCTTCACGAGAAGGTAGACGTGTTGTTCTTTTCACGAACGAGCGTATGCGAGGGAGTGTCAAAACAAAACACGCCTACCATCGAATGAAGGATTTCCCTATAATCGATCCCAGCAGTTAAATAATCTTTATATCAAGCAAAATATAGTGTAAGCGCAATATACTTGTTACACCATATACTTGTACCCGGTTACACCATATTTGTACCCGGTTACACCATATACTTGTACCCGGTTACACCGACTTTTTTGCACGATTTTTCGGGTAACCCTTACCAACTTTAAAACATGTTTGAGTCAGTCATTTTGAGGTAGCGGTAAATGAATCTTATGTTAATGTAATACGTACATATTTCTGATTTGAAAGAAATATTGGTTAGAAAATACAAACACTATTCCTTATGTTATGGCCAATTATTACCCTTTGTCCATTTGTTTTTACTGAGTATATATTAGAACGTGTTTTATTTACATGTTTCAGTTATGTGTTGTCTATATTTTATATCGTTCGTAAATATACTCTGTAAAAAAAGTTTTGGACCATGGCAGTGTTCGAACCCGTACAATGATCGCTGAACCTTGACATTCGACCATAACCCTTATTATCTCAGTTGATAATTCACAATAGATCAACAATCAACAATAATTATCGTTTACAATGAAAGTTTACGAAAAAAAAATAAAATCTTTTTATTAGTTACTCGAATGTGTCCGTAACTGTTACTTTCTATGGACTTTGCAACATTTTTTACAGACCCTTTGTGTGTTCGCGATATTTTTTTAAAATCAAATCTTGTTTGGAATTTAATGTTTCTGGTACCAAATTAACCGGGAAGGGTAGACCTTGGTTACTAAAAAAAGATACTTAAATTCTGTTCACTAGTTTTATTTTTATATGACTTTATATACCTGGTCCAAAACTTTTTAAACCGAGTATATATTTTATGTCACTTTTAAAAAGTTCAGTATAAATTGGTAAATAAATAGGGCAAATAAAATAAAGTTATTTATATATAAATAAATAAAAACATAAGTAAATTTAGAAATACAAGAATGAACGAATACATAAACGTAAATTCGGAAAGAAAGAAAGAAAAAGAAAAAGAAAGAAAGAAGGAAGAAATAAAGAAAGAAAGAAACAGAAAGAAAGAAAGAAAGAAAGAAAGAAAAAAGAAAGAGAAAGAAAGAAGGAAAGAAAGAAAGAAAGAAAGAAAGAAAGAAAGAAAGAAAGAAAGAAAAAAAAAAAAGATTTTTTTTTTGATTTTATATATAAAATAACTTCGTATAAATAATATACAATTAAAAATATAACAATATCATAATTGAAAAAAAGAAGAAAATACTTCAAATGAACAATTTTATATTATATTGGAAAATAAAGAAAAATTACTTACTTGTGTGTACCTTTTAAAGTGTGCACGTTTTGACAGACCTAATACCCTATGTCCATTTGTTTTTACTGAGTATATATTAGAACGTGTTTTATTTACATGTTTCAGTTATGTGTTGTCTATATTTTATACCGTTCGTAAATATATTTTATGTCACTTTTAAAAAGTTCAGTATAAATAAGTTAATAAATAGGCAAATAAATAGGTAAATAAATAGGTAAATAAATAGGTAAATAAATAAGTAAATTATTTAGCAAATAAAATAAAGTACTGAATGTTGTTTAACCGGCTCATCAACACATTATAGTTTATTTAGAGCCGCCCCAGAGAGAGGGGAAGGATACATAGGAATCCGGGAACCTGCCCTACTCTTATTATCAAATAGATTCCTATGGTTCTTTAACGTGCTCGGAGGATAGACCGATACACGGGACCGCCCGGTTTACGTCCCCATCCGACGGACGAGGCTAAGGTAAAGTGTCTTGCCCAAGAACACACCGACGGAACTCAGTGGCACCGCGGAGGAAAATAAAATAAAGTTATTTATATATAAATAAATAAAAACATAAGTAAATTAAGAAAGTAAATACAAGAATGAACGAATACATAAACGTAAATTCGGAAAGAAAGAAAGAAAAAGAAAGAAAGAAAGAAAGAAAGAAAGAAAGAAGAAAGAAACAGAAAGAAAGAAAGAAAGAAAAAAAGAAAGAAAGAAAGAAAGAAAGAAAGAAAGAAAGAAAGAAGAAGAAAGAAAGAAAGAAAGAAAGAAAGAAAGAAAGAAAGAAGAAAGAAAGAAAGAAAGAAAGAAAAAGAAAGAAAGAAAAAAAGAAAGAAAGAAAAATGAAAAAAAAAAAAAAAAAAAAAAAATTATTATTTTATTTTATATATACAATAACTTCGTATAAATAATATACAATTAAAAATATAACAATATCATAATTGAAAAAAAGAAGAAAATACTTCAAATGAACAATTTTATATTATATTGGAAAATAAAGATAAAATTACTTACTAGTGTGTACCTTTTAAAGTGTGCACGTTTTGACAGACCTAATACCTATCTGAAACAAAAGAACAGAAACAATGTTAATTATACATATTTTATTTAGTTAATTATACTTATTTTGTCATATTGAGTTAATTACATTTATTTTATTTTATTAATTATACCAGGGTCTATCAATAAATGTATTTGAAATACCCTGATTATATTTATTGTATCGGGTTAAATATACGCACTGTATCGAAATATACCGAAATATATATCGAAATATACCGATGTTCAACAAGTCGTGGCTACTATTCCGACTGTGTTTTACACCTGTCTTGTAGTTTACCAGTCTGTAGTACAGGTAGGGGAGGATTTTAACACCAGCTCAACACCGCTCAGATTCTGTGGAGACGGCTCGGCTCCAGTCGTTTACTGTTTTATAAGTGTTTTATAAATACAACTTCATCAATCTCTCGTCAGAGTAAATAAGATCAGCTCGTACAGAGTCATTCAGCGTGTTGATCCGATTTGAATCAAGCGTAGATTTGAGATAAAGGTTTTGTTGGGTTTTGTCCCCGGCCATATTTTATTTCATGAACATGTTCACGTTTATTTAAAGTTCTCCGGCCATGTTTTGTTTCATGAACATGTTTATGTTTATTTAAATCGAAATCAATATAAAAAATAGATATTTACAATTCACACATTGCAATATGAGTGAAAAGCGAGAATAAGATTTTATTTGATGACGTAGAAAACTTTGAACAGGTAAATTAATCCACAGGTAAATGTATTTATCAATTATCTGGCAATAGTTGTGCAGCTATACAATTTAGATTTACCTCATTTCCCCGTGCATTCATGCAGTGGTAAAAGTAGTATCTACGTCATGCAAATAATACTTATTTTTACATACAACTTAGTAGCGGTTTTAAATATATGTTTCTCTCCGGGACTATCAAAAAATATTTATATGATGTTTAAGAGTTAAATTTGTTAATTAATAATACTACGAAAACGGTGGCCATTGGGGGGCACACGACAATCTTGAAGTTTGTTTCGATTACAATTAGCATATCGATTTGTTAATGCAGTATCGTTTTGACTTCAAACCTGCATGCATATAATTAAATAAAATGATTTAAGATTTTAAATTTGTCTTCGTTATTCTACGAAATGTTTAAATATATTATTGGTGCATTATAAACAGCTAGTAATAGGTAAACACAATTTTCTTTGAACTATTCTTAAGTTAATATTAATGATTGCACAAATGCAAGTTATGTAATAAAAAAAATACTAACGGGAAGCCGCGAGTTTTAAACAAAACAAAATTGTCGTGTGTACCTTTAATTCAATTACAATGAAACGAAACTATCCATACTAAACAACCGTTTTTAAAAACATCTTTAATTGACCTTATTAAAAGCACTCCACAAGGCAAATGCAAACATTGGTGTTAGCAAGGCATCCATCACGACGTGCTAGAAGTACACATCAGCACAGAAATACAGGTGTTCACATGTAAGGGATGCGTGTGCGTTAGCGTGTGCATTACAACAGACGTCAAAAAAACTCAAAGAAACTGTTCATTGCTACCTTACCATTACATGTGCAATTATGAAAACCATATACTCCGAGGGTTTTTACAAGGAACTTAAAACATTACCGTTCCCACGGAAAGACACGAAGAAGGTACAGTTATAAAACAGACCAGCGAGCAGTTCGTTACCGTTCTCACAGAAAGACACGAAGAAGGTACAGTTATAAAACAGACCAGCGAGCAGTTCGTTCCCGTTCTCACAGAAAGACACAAAGAAGGTACAGTTATAAAACAGACCAGCGAGCAGTTCGTTACCGTTCTCACAGAAAGACACGAAGAAGGTACAGTTAGAAAACAGACCAGCGAGCAGTTCTGTACCGTTCTCACAGAAAGACACGAAGAAGGTACAATTATAAAACTGACCAGCGAGCAGTTCGTTACCGTTCTCACAGAAAGACACGAAGAAGGTACAGTTATAAAACAGACCAGCGAGCAGTTCTGTACCGTTCTCATAGAAAGACACGAAGAAGGTACAATTATAAAACAGATCAGCGAGCAGTTCGTTACCGTTCTCACAGAAAGACACGAAGAAAGGTAAAGTTATAAAACAGACCAGCGAGCAGTTCGTTACCGTTCTCACAGAAAGACACGAAGAAGGTACAGTTATAAAACAGACCAGCGAGCAGTTCGTTACCGTTCTCACAGAAAGACACGAAGAAGGTACAGTTATAAAACAGACCAGCGAGCAGTTCTGTACCGTTCCCACAGAAAGACACGAAGAAGGTACAATTATAAAACAGACCAGCGAGCAGTTCTGTACCGTTCCCACAGAAAGACACGAAGAAGGTACAGTTATAAAACAGACCAGCGAGCAGTTCTGTACACGAAGAAGATACAGTTATAGAACAGACCAGCGAGCAGTACTGTACTTGTTAACGCTTTGCACATTTACAAGAAAGTTTTATAACATGCTCCTTTTGTACACAAACAATGTTCAAACAGTCTCGTCTGCTCTTGAACTTCTGCTTTGGGGGTATCAGAACATTTCCGAAATATTAAAATACTTGACAAGCACACTCCACAAAACGATGTTTGGCAGTAAGTGAAAAAAAATAGGGGGAAATGGCCAAATTACATATATATCGGTATATATATATTCGGTAAAAAAAAGAAAATAGACCAGAAGTTATAATTGAAGTTGTAAACCGGAATATGCATACGACTATTAAAACGCATATATCTCTGAAGGGATACACATTGTATACACTAAAATCAAAAACCTTTTTCTAAATTCGAGCCAAAAATGACAGAGATGTGATATCACAAATCAGCAGTGAACTAATAATCATTAGTTCGTTAGTTCACTGAAATCACGTAGGGGCTGAAAAAGTGCGACGATATACTCAGTGTCTGAATGTAATGTATACGTTTTATAAAGCACCCTTGTGTATTTTGCGACATTCTTTCTATGTCAGAAGTTTTCCCATGCAAACGATTTTGTATTCATAGTATTTACATTCACTTGATACTTTTCCCGTGGCCGGGATGGTACAGACCCTGAGTTTGAAACCTTCTCACCTCTCACCCTCATAGGGAAATCTCACCCGAGAGTCAGAATTGCAACCAGGGACGAGTCTCTGCCGAGTTCCTGGTTGCAATTCTGATCCCGAGGGTGAGATTTACCTATCTCACATGGATAAACTCATGATGGATTATTTTTCTCCCATTATGCACTTAGTACAATGACTGTATAATTTGATTTTACGCTAGAATAAGGCGACGTCACCAACGTGACGTCGTGACGTTTCATGTAAGAGTCACATGTCATGTGAGATTATAAGTATCCATCATGAGTATCCATGTGAGATAGGTAAATCTCACCCGAGGGTCAGAATTGTAACCAGGGACGAGGTGTGAGATAGGTAAATCTCACCCGAGGGTCAGAATTGTAACCAGGGACGAGGCTCTGCCGAGTTCCTGGTTGCAATTCTGATCCCGAGGGTGAGATTTACCTATCTCACATGGATAAACTCATGGTGGATTCTTTTTCTTGCATTTCAATGACATTTTGTGCATCGACGTCACCAATAACTAACATTTTAATGTTTTTAACACAATGACGTCATGCATCTGTTCACGTTATTGACGTCATTATTGTTGCGCGTGAATTTTATCTCGACCCTAGGGTGAGATGGAAATATCTAGCCCCGGTAAAATGACGGATTTCCTTCTCCGGTATGCAAGAAAGAGTGAGATGGAAATATCTAGCCCCGGTAAAATGACGGATTTCCTTGTCCGGTATGCAAGAAAGAGTTTTCTTGCATACCGGACAAGGATATCCGTCATTTTAGTTTTCTTGCATACCGGACAAGGAAATCCGTCATTTTACAGGGGCTAGATTTTTCCATCTCACCTTAGGGTCGAGATAAAATTCACGTGCAACAATAATGACGTCAAAAAAGTGAACAGCTGCATGACGTCATTACATTAAAAAACAGTAAAACGTTAGTTATTGGCGACGTCAACGCACAAAATGTCGATGATATGCAAGAAAAAGAATCCATCATGAGTTTATCCATGTGCGATTGGTAAATCTCACCCTCGGGATCAGAATTGCAACCAGGAACTCGGCAGAGCCTCGTCTACACTTCTGACCCTCGGGGTGAGATTTCCCTATCTTACATGGATACTCATGTTGGATTCTTATAATCTCACATGAGGAAAACACCTATCTCACATGACTAGAAATGTGAGAAAGTGTCGATTCTTACGATAAATACAGGTATACAGTTTTGGTATAGTACTGGTTCTACCCTGGAACAAGTGGGTGGTCTGCTACCGCCACTAAAATCGAACGTCATGTACAGCCTGAATACACATACATGATAAACTCGTTCTCTCTATATAAAATATTATTGGGTTGGGTGTTTTCAAACATTCTAAATTCCTTTGATTTAACTTTGAATAATATCCCTGTTTGTTTTTGAAAAACAAATTTCCTGAATTTTACTGGCTGCGGGTAATGAACTAAAAACAACCCTTTGAAGCAGATATTCATCAATGTTTTATTTCTATAAACACTGAAAGGTAAGCAGTGTAAAAGGCGACGACATATCAAAGGGAAATAACTCGACAGAATGGTTTCTCTTCAATTCCATTCGCCGATTTGTTGATCTTAATTAAGGTGTGTTTATACGTTTTTACCGATAAGAGGTATCACACCCTCATGTTGTAATATCACAATTTTGAAGATTTCTTAAAAGTTTCTGATTGTGAATCGGTATTGACATGAAAAGAATACTATTTTACCAAGGTCACCGTATTTTTTTCGTTAAATGTAAAGACTATATCCTTAATATGATTGATTTATTGTGTGTTGCTATTTTTAACACATTTTAATGTTACCGTTACCTAATCAAGTACAGTTTCAGCATTCACTTGCGCGTTGCCGTATTCAAAACATAACACAAGGACAATGCTATTTCAACGCAAAGGTTTCAATTAATGTCATGCAAATACGCGATATTAAGTGAACGGATTCAATACAGTAATTTCACAAACATGCTAGACAATTTAAAAGAATAGCAAATCTCATTTCCATGATTATGATATTTTGATAGAAATGCCAATGTATTAATATGCATATATAATCAAGCAGCATCGTCTAAATCCTGGCTCCGTGTTCTGCCCGCTTGATTCCTCGTCCGCTGTGTCATTATTTGGCGAGATAACCCGCTATCAGTAGCTTTAGATAATAGCTTCACTGTATAATTTCATCTTGATGAATTTTAATAAACGCCGAACATATGATTTTCATGCCGAAACTGTCCCTATTTAATAATGGAAGAGATAATTTGGGGATCGATGGATGGCAGCTATCGGATTGATCAGGGCTGATAGGGCAAATAATCAAATTTCAGACATATTGGAAACTGAAAATAGGATAGGAAAGGTTAAGTGAAAGAATATTTACTAAACATGTTATTTTAGGACAATTATGACTATTTACCAAAAGCTGTCCATAATGTCATGGAGAAATATCTCCTCTGTGACGTTGTTTCAAGATGATTTATTATTTGCTGGTTTGCTTTTTCGGGTGTTGCTTTTGTTGTAGATGCATTTGATGATGCTTATGAGGATCTGATATATATACACTGATACTATTTCATGACGATGGTATACTGTAGTGAGTCAAAAGAAGAAGAAGAAGAAGAAGAAGAAGAAGAAGAAGAAGAAGAAGAAGAAGAAGAAGAAGAAGAAGAAGAAGAAGAAGAACAACAATTATGATAACAGTAAATGATGATAATGATGACATCAATGTATGCAATACATTTTCATTTTATTAATCCCATTTTTATAACACTGTAAACTCTGATAATATATACAACGAAGGTGACTGACTTTATCAATCCCGAATCACGTGTTCCAAACAATTAGGTACGCGTTCCTGTCTGTGGAATATTCAAATCACTTTCATATTAGCATAACCCTGCTGAGATAGAAGATGATCAGATGCTTGGACTATAATCTACGGCGGCTCTGATATGGAAACATGAATCAAATTGTTTTTTGTCTACTGTCGACCACGAATTACAACGTATATTTCTGTTTTACTCAACATCGCCATCAATAAAGGTATATGATATATTAAATTTGAAAGGAAAACTAAATTTAAAAAAAGGAGATACATACAGTTTGCATTACATTTCTTATTTGAGGTAAGCACACTCGACGGCGTGTTAAATATCTAACTATTTAAGGTTAAAATAAGTAAGTAAATCATTTAATTTTTATTAAATATTATACTGTCTTAGTAAAACATATTTCCTTCTATGAAATCTACAATTACATATTCTCATGAAGAGAAATGTGTCCGCCACGCAGTGGGATATCTGACATTTTAAAGATTATAAATACATTGTAGATACATTTCAATATATGATATTAATATTAAAGCACAGAACAAGACAATTCAAAGTTTGTCTCTGCGTGAAAATGAAATAATATAGACTACTGTTGTTATATAAAAATATCGAAATAACATTTAAAAAGAACATATTGATGCATGGAATTAAAAATAAATCAGTCTCAGTTTTATTCAACTATATACAATTGCAAATTCTACCCTGAAGAACTCCAGTTGTCTGTTTGTTTTTATCAACATTGAAAGTAGATTTACACCTTAAACGGATAGAAATATATATATATATAAATTCTCATCGAAAGCTTGTTTTTTCTTTTATATTCTGTTCAATATTGCACTTTACATTTCTTGAAAAAGTAGTGTTTAAAAATATTTTAAAACAAGAGACAGAGAAAGAAAGATATAAAACAAACAAAAAAACTTCCGACACTATTAAGACTTTTTGTTGACTGCAAGATTCTATTAAGTGGTACAATTGGATTTCACTTTGCACGACAAAAACGTTAACAAAACTGAAATATGCCGCACATATCGCTAACACGTACCTGTCAATCAAAGTGGCAAAACGCAATTATGGTAGAATGGTTGAAGTGCCGCCACTGTTTACTTATTTAAGCAAAATAAAACATGTTAACACAATTTAATTTTCTGACGCGTGCTGGTTTTTAACTATTATTACTTTTTTTTTCTCTTCGAAAATGTTCTCTCATGCGCCGAATGAAAAGGGAAATTAGGAAACCAATGCACAGTCATTCGTGTTTTACGCGCACGCACGTGAGTAGGCGTGAGCGCCTTATGCATCGATGTTCTGAGAATAAATAGCTGTAATTGTGCGACCGCGGTTATGTACTTAACTAATTGATGCCTAAATTCAACTTTGTCGTGAACGTACCTGATTTTTTGTCTTGTATTTTTCTTGAAAAGCATTAATATTTGTGTTAGCTGCAGAGGAAATTAGTCACAAAGAACAAAATATGTATATAGATAACATATACTCGTACATAATACATGCACCTATACATAACACATACAGACCATACATATGTGTATATAGACATAATAGGTTTTTATAACTATCAATAAATAACACATGTACATAAACAGAACATATTACATACGAACATATGCCGCATGTAACATATACATAAAATATTCATAGGATATATCTAACATATGATAACAAATACCTAACATATACCTAACATATGATAACATATACCTAACATATATATAACATATACCTAACATATACATAACATATACATAGCATATACATAATATAAACATAACATAACTTATAAAGAGCGTATACACACACATATAAATAACAAATGCAAATCATATGCACTACATATACATAGCAGATACATATTTATTGTATAATTTACAGTGATATAGTGGACTGTTTTTGGAAAATAACTATTAATTAAATGTATATTATATTAGCTTGGAACTGGTCAAACTAAACAATTGAGTCATAGTTGTGGATTAAAGCACTCATGAATGCGTTTTCTACCTTCAAATTGAAAATAAATCCTACATTCGCTCCAAACCAACAAATACATTCTATTTATACATACCATATATATACGTAACATAACATATGCTATCATATGCATAATTATAGTATATGTGTATACTAGACGACACTTGTAAGTCCCACACAACCACATTTTATTTCATGTATTTTAAAAGGAATGTACAATTTGGCAAGCAATCGTACGAAAACTCATCATATATTTTTAACAGATTCGTCAACATTTGAAATAAAATCAATTTGATAATCGTTTTAAGGGTTCGCCAATGTTCTGAAATGACTTTCCAGTGGGTGGGGTATTAGGTGTTGAAACCTAAATAACCAGACAGTCTTGAAAATATGTAACACACCTTTCATATTAAACTTTGAGTATAATTCACTTTAGTCAGAAGGAAAAATGTCAATATGTGGGTACTTAATTAGCGTGAGCAAAAACAATAGGGTAAAGGACTTCCCTGCAAACAATATAATTACTGAACATAATAATTGTTTTTTGGCTTAGATTAAATGTTTAGACAATGATTAACAATATGTTAGAGTATTAAGTCGAAATTCAAACCATTTTTGCAGAAAAAAGTAAATAACTTCGTTGACACGTTGAAGTTTTCTTCGGCCATATTTTTCATTCATAATAATATGTAAACAAATGTGGAACATGGATTATTGCCTAAATTGGTGTGAGAGTCATCTATGCAGCTACAGAACATATATGTGAATCTTGAATATTACCCTAAGTAGATTGTTAAAACATTGAAGACAATTCAAATCACCTGTCAGGTAATCATGGATGTTGAGTTAAAGATTTTACGTTTTTTTGTTGTATTTTTAATGCTTCACCTCGCTGAACAAAATATGACCGATTAACCGATTATGATTCCTACGCCTAATTTTTTCACGATGCATACTAGGGAAATCCGATTCGAATTTTCGAATTTATAATTACAAATTGTAATTTTCATTTTAACAATATTCTTATCATTTGCGTTATAAATGTTGCAAGAAAACGAAGAAAATGAACCCTTGCGGTTATAAATACTAAAAATAAGAAATAAAAATGGCACTACTTTATGCAATTGTAGGTGTTATAAGGCATTCGTTTGTGAAAACTCGTTATATACCGGCTACGTTCGGAATCATACTTCATAGAAATGATCGAGATGTTGGGAATGAGAAGTTTCCGGAAATTAGAAAGTAACAATATTATTTGCCAAATTAACTGATTTTATAATGTTTCGAGGCTTATATCACTCAAGAATAACATATTTAAGAAGAAACAATACGTTTTCCCCACGCACCTGTTATAAACTGTTCAGATCTATCAGAATACAGTCGCAATAGAGGATCGTTCATGAGGTAAACAAATGTTTGTAATACCATTCATTCAATAATCATTGTGTAGTATTAGTAGTAGTAAATCTCATGCAAATCGTATAATTCAAAAGTGATTTGCACTACTTTTGGGGATAAAACACGGTGCAGAAAATTCATTGATTTGGCATAGATGGTGTTATGAAATTCTGTTTTATTAAGTTGTTGTTATTTAATTTTTAATTTTTATTCTTACATATTGTAAACAACATACTGGACTATGGATGTGTGTATTCACTTTCAATAATAAAGAAAAAGAATTGAATGTTGTTTAACGGCTCATCAACACAGTACAGGTTATTTAGAGCCGCCCCAGAGAGAGGGGGAAGGATACATAGGAATCCGGGAACCTGCCCTACTCTTATTATGGAATAGATTCCTATGGTTCTTTAACGTGCTCGGAGGATAGACCGATACACGGGACCGCCCGGTTTACGTCCCCATCCGACGGACGAGGCTAAGGAAAAGTGTCTTGCCCAAGAACACGCCGACGGAACACAGTGGCACCACGGAGGATTGAACCCGGGGCAAAAGAAGTCAATGATTAAGATGCATCCGAGGTACTGAAATCAAAAGTACAATATCTTTTTTATGAATTACTTTTATTGAAAACAATAGCTATCAAAATGTTTCCTTATAAATGTGACACACTATGTCAGCATTGACAGTTGCAAGAAAATTGAAGTTTAAGCAAAAATTGACATTGTAATTTTTACCATACCCCACCCACTTTATACTATTGGCGAACCCTTAAAGAAAGTGTTCTACATTTCAGCAAATTATAATAGAAAAAAAAAGAGAAAAGTTTAACATTTAACTTATACGTGTCATCTAGTGTATATACCGCATATTTATAACTGCAACTATGTACATGTCGGCATAGCAGGGCGTGTTCATCATATAAATGGAGTAATTTTAGTCAAGGGAAGTAACTTTGGCAAACATATTTTTTCTGGGTAAGTTTTATTTAAATTGATACTAAATGCGAAATATGCTCTTTGATAATATAATATTCCTTAATTGATCATTTTATCATTATAACAAACCTGTTGTTAAACTGGTTTGTTTTGTTTGTTTGAATGGTGTTTTACGCCATTTTTGCACATGTTAGGCCATTTGTTTTTGTGGAAGAGGCAGACAACACCATTTTTCTGGGTAGAACCAGTTCATATTGTTATAATATGTCGTTCAAATCGTCAAAGTTTTAATCTTTCAGCTAAAAGTCCTGAGTAAATATCTAACTAGCATGAAACGGCAGTTAAGAGAAACATATTCGTACAGTATGAAATAGCTATATAAAGTAGCTATATTAAGTAGCTATATTAAGTAGCTATATTAAGTAGCTATATTAAGTAGCTATATTAAGTATCTATATTAAGTAGATACATTGAGTAGCTATATTAAGTAGATATATTAAGTAGCTATATTGAGTAGCTATATTAAGTAACTATATTGAGTAGCTATATTAAGTAGCTATATTAAGTAGCTATATTAAGTAACTATATTGAGTAGCTATATTAAGTAGATACATTGAGTAGCTATATTAAGTAGATATATTGAGTAGCTATATTAAGTAGCTATATTAAGTAGCTATATTGAGTAGCTATATTGAGTAGCTATATTAAGTAGCTATATTGAGTAGCTATATTAAGTAGCTATATTGAGTAGATATATTAAGTAGCTATATTAGAACAGTAGAAATATACGCTGAATTATAAACTCATGTTATGAAAAGCTAATCCATTACCAGCCACCGCTACTGACAGGGAAAATGGCTACTTACACTGCGATAGTGAATATACATACTTATGTAAGTCGCACCATCAACTTACATGTATATCACTGATCTCCGTCAAGTATCGTTTGCACAAATATTTAAAAAAAAAAACATCTTTAATATACTATGTTTTGCTTGTTTTGGAAGCTGGTAGCGTTCGTCGTTATTAACATGTATGTTGCTTGTGTTTATACACCTCATCTGAGGGGTGTTAGTTCGTATATATGCAAGTATCCCTGTTTACGGTAACACACTGTTCAATACAGGTTAATTAAAGAGACAGAACATGTCTTGCTTCTCTAAACTGGGTCTATGAATATAGCTCTGCACTTCCCAAAAATAATAATACATATATGTAGTGCTTTATACAAACTGATTTTACTTTTATACGTAATATTTTAATAGAAATATAAATGAATATTTTATTCATTAGGCCTAAATTAAAATCTTGTTTGTTTGCCCTTTACCTTCCCAGCAAAAAAGCACTGGGTAGGTAGGTAGGTAGGTAGGTAGGTAGGTAAATTATTTTATTTTATTTGATAAAACTATATTTTCTTGCATGTTTTTTAAAATGAGATATTTTAACATGTATCTATTCTACAATGTATGTTGTGTGTTCGTAATTACTATTTAATGTGTACTATTACAATACATAACACTGTAAGGTTGACTGCTTTTACATGTACCAACTTTGTACACTTTTGTATTGCTTGTTGCAATCATCGAAGAAAATAAAAAAAATAAAAATAAAAATGGAAGCGCAATCAAATATTTTGGGTCGTGGCTAAACATTCGGGTTGGTAGGTAAAGGGCAAACAAACAATATTTTAATTTAGGCCTAATACTTAGATGTTGTCCTTTGTAGACAAGTTGTCATATTACTTTCATTAAACATTGTATTGTTTATATACCCCTCGTTAATCACGTTGGGTCATATATTGTTTCGTGCTGCCGTATGTGCAGAAAATGCAAATGTCAACCTAGAAATGACGAGAACAAATACAGACACACCGCAAAAAAACGCTGTAAAAATGAAAATGATTAATGATTAAAATCTGAGAAAATCGATATTGGAGCCACCATCATTGAATAAAAGACATGGGAATCTATGAAAATCAATTTTAAGATGTGTCGATAAATTATTAATTTAATAATGATTGATAGAAAGTGCGAGCAAAGTGTGGGAACGCCTCGGAATTAGAACTCATTCTTTCAATCATACAGGCAAACTTTCGTTTTGTTAAGCGAACATTTTCCTAAACAGAAATGAACATGGACAGTTATAATTCTCTATGATATAAGGTGCGTTTGTATTTGGCCAAATAAAATGAGAACTGATATAATGCATTCTTGCAGACAATATGAAAAGGAACACACCTGTATATATTATTATTATTATTATTATTATTATTATTAGTTTTTTGTTGTTGTTTTTTTTGGTGTTTTTTTGTGTTTTTGTTTTTTAACTTTTCATCTGAAAAAATCGTTTGACATTAGTCATGATCTGTTTATGAGGTCAATTAGTAATTTTAGATCATTGTTTTTGAAGGACGTGTTTTTGAGTTGTAGTTATATGGCAACAGAGTTAACTTGTGTGATCACAAGATCAAGTATGCAACGTGTTGACCGATAGCCTTTATGGTTTTCGATGTAGAATACAAGGAAACTCAGAGAGAGAAAAAATAGAGATAAAAGTCGAACAGGAATTCTAGCCTTCAGGGACCACCGTCAACCAAAACCACGCATCGAAACAAACAATTACAAGGATAAATAAGGGGTAAGGTATGGGACATCACAAACACAAAAGGGTTGATAATAGGGCTACTGCCGTCAGTGCCTTGGAGCAGTCAGTGCCAACAAGACCGCGGGGGTAAGACCAGAAAAAGCCTACGAAATATATTTCATTTGCTAACACAGTCTAATAATGCGTTTGTCGACCCGACCTATAGTGACAAGGGATGTACTTTAATTTATATAGGAGACTAGTGCAACTATGCTACTTCTGCTTCCTGACTTAAGACATATCCAGTAGAAAAAGAATCCCTGGAAGTTACCCATTTTGTTTTGTTTTCGTGGCATAGAGATAAACACAATTTACAACATGTATTTATGCTTACATTCTTCAATGATCCCATATCTGCAATTTAAAACACAATTAACAAATATTTACCCGGTTGAACTTTTTTTAATGTCATGTTAGGTGTCACACCTATCAAAATTTAGCGCAATAATATGACAAAAATACAACCCCGTGGTTATTAGACTCATGATGTGTAAAATGAGGCAGAGTTAGCTAGAAATCTTATATAAACATGAACTTTTCTGTGATCTCTTCCTAAAATGCTGTAGATTTAAAATCTGGTAAGGATAAATCAATATATGCAATGGAAAGTCCTGTAAAGAGTAGAAAAGAGGAACTACATTTTTTATCTACCTCCTTCCTCCGTACTCGGCACGAGTATTCAAGGGAGATAATAGTGTTGTGAGTCCTGAATACTGAAAGGGAAGGAAGGAAGTTAACGGTAACTGTTCGTCTAACATCCTCTCTTATCGTACGGTTTATTCTCTTGTTGCTCTGGCTTCTGCCAAGTCATTGCGTACATACGCTGTGACGTTTTTGGCGTTTGTTTGTTATATTTTGTTAGTTGTATTCTGTTTTGTTATATTCATATGTACATGATCATCTCTGTTTTACTTTTATTAATGTTGCCTGGTTTTTATAGGATATAGCCTTGCAGTGATTTATTTTCTTTTTTGCACTGATCTGTTTTATGAGGATGAATATGAATAGAATAGAATTGAATTGGATTTTAAGAGCACCAACACATGAAAGGTTATATGGCGCCAAGCAGGAATAAACATGCCAGGCTAATCTGAGAAATATTTTGTTTTCACAAAGTGGAACATAATTTTACTTAAAGCATTTTCGCAATGAATTTATTTGATTGGCCTTTTCGTTTCATATCATGAAAACAAGTCAAATTCTAAATTTACAGTTAAATTCTTGTGGTACTAGTATGGTGTTGATGGAGAGAACTGTAACTAATGTTGTAATAACTTGTAGTTCAATCCATTTGCATATGTTGCTATGACTACTGTGATGTTGAATTGATGTATTGTAACAATCTGCAATAAAATATTATTTAACTATTATGTTGTTGTTGTTGTTGTTGTTTTGGATAGTTTTGTTCATACTAATTAACAACGTATATGACGTCACATAGCGCAAAGAGGAAAACGTGTACATTAATGTATTTTTATTCTTCGTTATATTTTTATTTTAATGTACCTTATATAACATGTGTTAAGTTAATCTAATGTTATCTAAGACCTCGATTATCGAGTGTTTTACAAATGAAAACGTAATTCCGTAAAATATTTATTTTTTAGATTTATTCTTAATCCTACATAATATTAAAAACAATTAATTAAGTATGCGTATAATAATATGAGGTACAAAGGAAAGGAATAATTGCTTGAGATAGTTAATTATATTATAAATCAGCGCAGTATCAATATTCTGCTGGAATAAACTTTAACACAACCATGTATACATATTCAATAACCTCGTTTTGTTTGTCAGTCGGTTAACGGCGTATTAATCCAGCGCTCGGTGTCATTTCCTTGATAGGAAATTAATTTTTAATCGTGTTACATTTCTATTAAAATGCCCTTCTCCCCTATTGAGAGACTGACGAAGCACATGAACAGGTTGTTCATTACGAATCTCTTATCACGTTGGATCAAAATAACAGGCAATGGTTAATATTAATCAATTACGTGTTGAATGAAGAAATTGTCTATCGATCGGCGTCGATTTTGGATTTGGTAAACATTCTTTCTTTATGAACATAATTACTTTCTTTTGATAAAACTATTGTTTGTTGGTCTTGAAAGGGTTCAAATTAAAAAGCAAAGTAATACTTCATAATTCTGAAGAACATGGGTCACATTCGCTGCCTGAGAATCTGAGAATTATGGTCTCCTGAGTCAGTAGAACCGCCATTTTGTTTGTGTGCAGTAGAATATTAGAACCATGGACTGAGTTCGTTGACCAACCAAAACACGAGGATGTGTATATGTATCCCCTGTCTAGTTCCAAATAACGAATTTGTCATATACATTTTTTCTATTAACAACTTCACGTTCAAGTACGTAATTTCCGTTACGATTAATGGCGATCGCGGAATGAAAAGTAAAAAGGGTTCAATTAATTTTGTTCCTTTAAAACTTAAATAATAATAGTAATAGAAATAAAAATCGGGAACTAACGACTTCCGGTTATTAATTTACTGAACGTCGGCAATGTATAAATAGTGTTGTATTCATGTATGTTTTCCCCCCGTATATCTATATTCAGTTTTTGCGACGTAGTCAGAGGTATGTTGTCCATGTCTTCAATTGTCTCAAAATCTCTACCCTATTACTAAATATTGAAAAGGTGATCCCTTGCAAGCAACAAACACAAACAAGAGAGCAAAGTAGCAGACTTGGTTTTATTGAGTCTGTTCATGAGATGTAATTACAATATGCAACACCTCTCACGCCTCCTAGCACCGGCTCAACCGATATTCTACTTTAAAGCAATACAGAATGGCTTTTCTTAAACCTAGAACATTCTGTTGTTATAATACCGTCATGCACTTTTCAAAATCAGATCCTAATATTCCCATCAACTGACCATCGTCGTTATAAAATTATTTAGGTAAGATAATAGATTTTTTTTTATATTTTTGATCTTATCTTTAAGAATCAATCAGATTTTGTTCTTGATCTCTACTTCTTACAATCGTGTCGATATTTATATCATATATGTATCATATATGTCAGGCGTTCGATGCTAAACAATGTGCATGCGTGTTTGGCATACATGTCTTTTATTTAAGTCGAAACAATATTGTACTAAAGGTGAGCGTTTAGCCCGAATGTCAGATTATCTCCCAAATCGAGCTCAACGAATATTCACCATCTGAGCCAATAAACTGTTAACAGTTTTAACTGTTGGAGTTACCTAAGGATATATTTTGAGTCCTTGTTTGTTTAAAACATATTTGAATGATATTGGAGTTTAACTCGTGCATTTGCTGATGACAGTTGTTTCTCATTCTCTAGCAAAAAAAAGATATGAAAGACTTCTTAATCACGAGCTAATTATTATGGAATGGTTTATTAAGTCGAAACAGAAAAAAACAATTCTTTTCTTATGAAGTTCTTCATCCAATTGTGCACATTGACATGCTCTGCTAGCATTTTGTTGATCGTCACAACAGCTAAGATAAGGTCTAAGCCACAACGGAAAATGGCACGAACACAACGAAAGCATTGTTGGTTCTGTATTAAAAGCATAAAGTAGCTCGTAGATAGGTGCCCGATAAGATACATGCAAACTATTAGACCTGTAGCTCTGGTAGATTCAGAGATTATTTTTTTAAGAAACATGCTTTTCATTTTAAAGGGGACAGATAACTAATAGCAGTAAATAGTTACCGTGTTCGCACTGCTATCATAGATTTTTGTTTCTCTACACGATATACCATGGTACAGTAAGAAGTTGTCCCTTAAGATGGTAGCGAAAACGTGTATGGCGCATGGCCCAATATAGGAATATGCTTCCATTGCCTGGTAAGATTGTACTTTATATGTAAAAGACACTTTTAAAAAGTTGCAATTTGAAGCAGTAATATCGTATTGTGAACGGACTGATTAGCTTCTGTAAGTCGATCATATAATGCATTAATACATTTTACTTAATAGGGTGGTTGTCCTTCCTTTAAATCAGTAAATTATTATATTTACAAATATTCCATATAGGGTAATTTAGAACTGTGATGTCATAGTTCGCAAAATGGCGGCTTCCATATCCATTTCAGAATAACATTCTAATGGCCATATCTTCTTTATTTATCATGCGATTTTGATAATTGTTTTGCCATTGTCCAAGTTTCTCAGAACTCTCACTATCAAATATTGCTTGACTTTATGCTTAGATTCCCCTTAAGCTTCTTAGCAGGGTTCGAGCCCCGCATTAGATGATTTGATTATTTTTATATAAAGGTCATGTTTATATTATGCAATATTTAAACATACAACCAGCATACTGTTATGTCCGTAATTCTCCGTCTCCTAATGTGTAAGGTGCCGGCCACGGAAGCCTGGAATTGCTGGTCAGAGACCGACGGATGTTCTTCATTTGTATAATATTATCTAAAAAAAAATATCGAAACATAAAAACGCTGTCTCGCGTGGTCAAAATGAATGATTGCAGGTTCAAGTCTGCTAAAGGTTATCGCTTTTTATGTTTTATATAACCCCCGTCGGGCGAAGCTAACGAAAATGGGCGCTGGAGACGTAATACCATGGTATTGAAATAAACATGATCATCTCTACAGTCATACATTCAGTCTTCGGTGTTTGGAAAGTTATAACCAACATATAATCAGCATATCATTTACCATAATATGTAGCCTCCGTGGCCTAATGGATAAGGCATCGGCCTCCTAAGCCGGGGATTGCGGGTTCGAGTCCCGCCGGAGGTTCTTGTTTTGTTTAAGACCCAGCTCGTTTCTTTATCTTTTTTTTTAATATTTCGATACGAATAGTATTCATACTGCGACGGAACTACTTTCTGTAATGTTTCTTATTTTTCGATAACAAATCACCACTCGTATCGTATGCTTTTGGATAGTAATGATCCATGGAATTAATCGAATAAATCACTCTAATGGACTAATTTAAAGGGACGGGAGGTGATCTGAAAGAACAATGGGTGTCAACCGAACTACAAATAAACTCTTCATGTGTTTCAGTTGCATATTCAATTTAGCTATTGTTAATTAAATAGTTTGGTCGGAAAAACTCGACGACTCGGCTAGTTTTTGGTGCATTATTCATTAATTTTAATTCATATGCCGCTTTAAGGCTACATTCGTATTTTGTGCTCTAACTACACTTGTATTTAATAACATGTACAACTGCTAGCAATATGAACCCCATATGAATTAATATTGACGATTTAACAACACAAATACCCCGAGTTGTTGTGTTTCCAGTCCAAACATTTGCAGAAATAATAATTCAACCGAACTTAGTTTAATGCATGTGCACATTTCGTACGAAACTCATTACGTGGTCCGAGAAATAACTTTCATACCCCATCCAACCCCTTCTACAAGAAGCGAAAACGGGCTGAGGTAAGAATAAAACCTTAATTTTGGGTTAAAAAGTTTGCATATTGTAAAATGAAAACATTTAATAGGCAATTTTAAACAGGTTATCATATTTTTTCAGTTGAAAATGTATTTAAACGTGTTTTATTGTCGAACTATCCATTATGAAATCCTCCTAATATAAGCTTTCTTATGGCTTAATGTAATTAAGGCGGGACCACGTAATGTGAAGCACATTATGAGGAGTTTCTCTTGTAAGTTTATTGGCACCAATTACTCTTCCAGGTCACATCCAGTCCCATTAAGCAAATAACGCGATATGCTATAATGACGGCATTTTGATTGGAACCTAAACAATGATTTAAAACTGTAAGGAGGATTCTGTAGTATGTGGATTGTCATACAGTAGTAATACAACGGTAAAGAAACTTTTTATATGCGACGTTCACCAAATATTACGATTTCTCCCAACTGCATGCCCATGATACATTACAGTGGACCATTCTTCCTCAAATACCGGCATTTGTTGAAACGGGAACCAATGGCTGCTTCTGTTTTTAGAACACATCTCAGCAGCGTAGACTGGCTGGCTACATGTTCTCGTCTCAATTGGTACAAGTAGGCTTCATGTGTATACCAGTCAAAACTCCCAAGTACCCACCTAAGAATATGTCAATAATATTCTCATTGTTTGTGTATTTTGCGCTTGATTGGAGATACGGTTAAACTGCAAAATAACGAGTGTAAATCGTCTGCTCTGATTGCATGAATATATTTTAAAGCTTTCAAGTTGATGTGTGTTTTCGATAAATTATCTAGCTATCTTGTGGCAGAAATATGCCACCATTGTTTTCTTAGAAATACTTAAATACAACTGGATAGATAGGATTTTGTTAAGTACTTCGAATTAGTGCAGCTTTCGATGTTCTTAATTGTAAAATATGCCAGCTAAAATAACTTTGACATCATGTTTTACTGGCATTATCACTATAAATGTGTTTGCAATAGGATTTTTTCGAAATATTTAATGTTAACGCTGAATTACAGTTACTTGAATTTCAAACGATATTCAATTAAAAGGGAGGTAATTTAGGATTATCCATTTTTCATTTTCTTATAGCCGGAGAATCTGCAATAAATGGGTCAAATTGTAAAGTTTGTTGTACATTATTTCATACCAAGTTCAAGAATATTATATCTTTAAGCAGACCGATTTATGTTACGTGTTTTTTTATCAGAACATTTCATGTTTTCATATAAAGGGAGGGTAACTAACTCTCAAAAGATGTAATAATTTAAACAAAAATAAATGTTTTACAAACTATGGGTCAAAACAAAAATACTTATCACACAACTATTTTAAAATATATTTAAAATAAGAAAATTAGTTAAGATACAATAGTGAGTAATTAGGATTTTTTTAGTACAGTTGTGCGATTTGTATATAGCATATAGTGACTAGTCTGGATATATGTGACTATACAATGTGTATGTTTTGATGAGCACGGACATCTGCAATAAAAGAGCTATTAAGTTAGTCTTACATGCTACTTTTTGAGTATTGCCGAAGTACAAACAGTGATAGATTTTGGGATCATAAATTACATTCATAAAGAAACATCACCGACACTTTCAAAGACATTACATCAAAATCTAGCGAGTGCCACTAACGAATTGATGCTTTGCATCAAAATAATAATAATAATCATATAATAATAATAATAATAATAATGATAATAATAATAATTATAAATAATAATAATATACGTTTTTTTAAATAAAATTCTTATATCCGGTTTGTCTCTTTCCATATGCAAGATAGACACATACGCGTGTCGTGAATGGAAACATTTTAATCGGCTTTGATACAGCTTTGTAACTGGCCCAAACTTCATCACGTAACAATCAAAAACTGACTCAAACTAAAGGGACCTATTGTTAACTGTTTAATTCTATAATTTTACGACATGTGCGCCTGTCAGACAATTAACCCAGACCTTTCGCAATTCAAACATAGCGGCTTAAATTTCAGATTTGCGAAACCCGAGTCCTCCCATCCGAGTGATTGAAGAAATGGGAGAAATCAACAATAATGTTTAATATTTCAAATGACATTCTCCTATGATCCGTGGAGTCGAGGGGTTGGAAAGATTAAATTGATTAATTTCCCTGTTGACCCTTTAGGAGAAAATTGAAAATAAATGAAGCTTACGCGAGAATGAAAAAGTGCGAAAACTGCGGATTAAAGTTGTTTGTTTAAATCAGCTAAATGAAGCTGTGCACGAATGTATGAGAGATATTATGGTCGTATGTAAGCGGAGCTGTTTTAATCAAGTTTTATTGCACAAATGGACTCTGTCATCGAATATTAGACTGGATTACAATTGGAAACGTCGACTGGGGCCCAAACTTATTACAGCTCCGGAATAATGATAGGTCTCTGCGGGGTTAGGATCTCGATTTCGCCCTGAAAGTGACATTTGGAGCGACTGTCGATTATTCTGGTGCAGGTTTATAACTTGGATAACCAGTCAGGGATTATTATTTTTATAAACCGAAGAAAACTAATGCCAAAATCCTACATGCCACTGACATACACATCGCATTTAATTGAAGGGATTGTACACGAGAGCGGGTCCATATCGTTTGTCTTTTCGGGTTCTAAAGTATGGAAAACGCCTGGAATATTTTAATCCTTTCAAAACATTGTAAAACAACCCATATATTAGTAAGTCTAGCAATTCTATTTGAAAACATTTCCATTACTGGATATACTAAATGTACTATTTGTTTTGTAGCATGTCTGTTTCACCTGTCTGCCATACTCTAACTTCTGATAAGTAATAGATAGAGTATGGTCTCAACGAGTTGGTTGTTTTAAACATCGAGCTGAGCGTAGCCCATCAAGGTGTTTAAATAAACCAACGAGATGAGACCATACTCTATTTGTTTTGTAGCATGTCCATTACAGCTGTCTGCCATTCTCTAACTTCCAATAACTGGTAGTTAGAGTACACCATTTATTCTGACAGATATTATTTTAATTTAAAGATTTACACCTGTGCAAATGCAAAGAAAATTCGAATGACCATGCTACAACTGGTAGTTAGAGTACATCATTTATTCTGACAGCTGTTATTTTCAATAAACGCTAAATATACCTGTGCAAATACAAAGAAAAGTCAAATGGCCAAGCTACAACTACACTTGGACTACACATAAAAGAAACAGAAGACAACTATACAAGAATATATAGCCCGAAATTTACCCAAACGTACCCACACAATACTATTTACTAACCCCAAACGAAAGAACCGACTTAATAATATATTATGCATGTCCCCGTAGCGCAGTGGATAGCGCGCTGGACTTCTAATCCAGAGGTCGCGGGTTCGAGTCCCGCCGGGGATACTTTTTCATGAAGTTTTGTTTTTTCAGACATACACACATATAATGCCCATCGCATTGTATTCATGTAACTTTAATCTTGTATAATTATGTTGACGTATTCATCTGTTGAAGCTGCATTAGCATAACTTTTAGCACATAAAACATCAATACTTACGTTGACAAACATTACACACTACCATTATTTACTAAATGGAAACAAGAAGTTTTGACGAAATTCAATATAGTGGTACAAAACCAAAGTACCACTTCGTGGCATTGAACTCCAAGCCCATTAGACCAACGCGTTCCTAACTGAGCTAAACGGGACAGTCGTGTGATGTAAGACATACTGTAGTCAAAACCTAATGCGCTAATGCATATCACCTGAGCAACAACGTAAATAGTGCGGTCCCAGCGATGAATCTGTTTTTCCCCCTTCAAATTAACGAATTTATTGCTACATATTTCCATTTTTTCATGTATACATTTCACTGATTAAAACAGCTATTTGGTTGAGCTGAATATATACTTTACCTGCGGACAGTGTCCCTTTAAGAAGCTTTCTATAACATTTTAAAATGTGCAAACTTATTTACGATACTCCTATGCCAACATAATGCGCAATCACTGCATGCAGTTATAGTTGTAACTGGGTCAAATTCCACATGGGATAACATATAAAATATGTATATTAGCCATGTCATTGTATCATATATAAAAGTGGATAGTTATGGTTGTTTAGGACAACAGAAATAAATGCCGCCCATTTTACAGATTATATTTATGACAACAAACAATAAACGGTGATTTTAGATATTTTCGTTTGGAAACAAAAACATCAACATATGTCATTAATAAGAATGCAATCGGGTGATTGCAACTGACAGAGGATATTTCATAAAAGATCCGTTTGATGTAAAGGGCACTATTTCATTGAAGAGATTGTTTTTAAAATATACAATCAACGTATTTCATTCATTGAACATGAAATCGTTTGGAAATCATTGATCATTGACTGAACATGAAATCGTTTGGAAATTGCACTATTGTTTGGACATATAACAAGAAATATATCTTGAAGGCATAGCTAACATTGGTTAAATCAATGTTACAAATGCAATACGGGCACTACTTCATGTTTGGACATTGCAATATACCGTTACTACTTCATGTTTGGACATTGCAATATACCGTTACTACTTCATGTTTGGACATTGAAATATACCGTTACTACTTCATATTTTGACATTGCAATATACCGTTACTACTTCATGTTTGGACATTGCAATATACCGTTACAACTTCATGTTTGGACATTTCAATATAGGGTAATTTTTCATGTTTAGACATTATAATACTCGGGTACTACTTCATGCTTGGACATTGTAATACACAGGTTTTACTTCATGTTTAGACATTGCAATATATATAATTTGTCATGTTTAGCCGTTGTAATACTCGGGTTCTACTTCATGTTTGGACATTGTAATACACAGGTTTTACTTCATGTTTAGACATTGCAATATATGGGTAATTTGTCATGTTTAGCCATTGTAATATATGGGTAATTTGTCATGTTTAGCCATTGTAATATATGGGTAATTTGTCATGTTTAGACATTGTAATATATGGGTAATTTGTCATGTTTCGACATTGTAATATATGGGTAATATGTCATGTTTAGCCATTGTAATATATGGGTAATTTGTCATGTTTCGACATTGTAATATATGGGTAATTTGTCATGTTTAGCCATTGTAATATATGGGTAATTTGTCATGTTTCGACATTGTAATATATGGGTAATTTGTCATGTTTAGCCATTGTAATATATGGGTAATTTGTCATGTTTCGACATTGTAATATATGGGTAATTTGTCATGTTTAGCCATTGTAATACTCGGGTACTACTTCATGTTTCGACATTGTAATATATGGGTAATTTGTCATGTTTAGCCATTGGGGGCACTCCTCAGTTTCGCATGAATGTCCATGGTGTAAATCAGAAAGAAATCAACTAAGCATCTTTTAGGTCCATGAATGGTATTTATAATAATTATGAAGCACATGTTTGATGTTGTTTTCAGTTTTGAGTACTTCTAAGTGTATTTTGGTGTATTGGAATATGCATTCTTTGGGTTTTTTGGAGTCTATAAATAGAAAAATGTGAACCAATCAAAAACTTTCTAAAAATAGGTAAAATGGCTGATTTTCTATCACGGGGAGTTCAGCATGGAATAACTTTTTAAAACGCCGGACTAGGTATGTACAATTTAGCATTTCCTGATATGCAAGAGCATTATGAGTGCAGACATGACCCTGATATGTGTAGGAATTTTTTTTATTTTTATTTATTGACATTTGAAATATTGCTAAAATTGGTTTTTTAACATGTTTTGAGGGGTGGGGTAATCTTAAAGAAATGGGACTAAAGTTGTACAGAAAATGCTTTTTGATACTTTTATTTGGTATGGAAACATGGGTAATTTTATTGTCTTCTAAGAAATGTATGACACAATGATGATGTGATTTATTTTTGCTCAAGGATTCAGGCTAAGGGCTTGTCATGGGTTTGATGATTGAGAAATGTACATTAAACTGTGGAGTGCCCCCCATTGTAATACTCGGGTACTACTTTATGTTTCGACATTGTAATATCTGGGTAATTTGTCATGTTTAGCCATTGTAATACTCGGGTACTACTTCATGTTTCGACATTGTAAAACACAGGTTCTACTTCGTGTTTGACATTGTAATACATGGGTAATATTCATGATTGGACATTGTAATACATGGGTACTTTTTCATCTTTGGACATAGTAATACATGGGAACTACTTCTTGTTTGGGCAGTCTAATACACGGGTACTTATTAATGTTTTGGCATTGTAATACACGGGCACTACTTCATGTTTGGGCATTGTAATACACGGGTACTACTTAATGTTTTGGCATTGTAATACACGGGCACTACTTCATGTTTGGGCATTGTAATACACGGGCACTACTTCATGTTTGGGCATTGTAATACACGGGCACTACTTCATGTTTGGGCATTGTAATACACGGGCACTACTTCATGTTTGGGCATTGTAATACACGGGCACTACTTCATGTTTGGGCATTGTAATACACGGGCACTACTTCATGTTTGGGCATTGTAATAGGGTTCTACTTCATGTTTGGACATTGCAATACGGGAACTACTTCATGTTTGGGCACTATAATACACGGGAACTACTTCATGTTTGGACACTGCAATACGGGATCGATCCATTCCATTTGTTGTTTAATGTGTGTTTTGGACAGTGCCGTGGGATAGGCTCAATTCATTTGAAAGCGTTTATGGACAACATCATCAACCGTGACTAAGTTTTAATATAAGTTGGTTTTGAACAGAGACCGTTTCATAATATTCTAAATGCGTTAGGAAACGCTTTACATCCAGCTGTTCATATTAGGTATTGCTGCTGTGTTGCTTTTCCCCTTCCATTTATAAATACAAACAGCAGTCGGTGAAATAAAACACTGTATATCCAACTGCGGGTGGTGACCTTATATCCAATATATACTGAAAGGATACATATCATACATTACACACAGGTTAAAATAAAGACCGATGTTCGGCTAAAAAAATGTATACTGAAAGGAAAAAGAAACGCAGGGTGCGTATTTCCGCTATATATTGCATATACTGCACACTTAATTTCATATATATTCCAAGGAAATCCCAAGATGTTTTGTAAAAAAAAAAGTGCAGTTAGTCAGAGAAAGGACTCAACTGTGATGTTGTAGACGTTTTAATCACAGTACACGTTGTAACAAGAAATTCATAAATGCTGAAGTTCCTCTTTGAAAAAAATTGAGCCAGTTCAGTACTGTATTTAATGTTAAGTGATTGCAACATTTAAAGCCTAAGTTTGCTCACCTGCTTGAGCCAAATGCGCATTCTGACGATAATGAAACTTTAAAGGGGTAACCATTGGTGTGTTCAGTGCTGTTTAAACCTTCTTTCTAAAAGGACAGGCCTAATGTCGCCCTGTACCATTCGATTAGCAGTAGCATATTAAACATACAATATATAGCGGAAATACGCACCCTGCGTTTCTTTTTCCTTTCAGTATACATTTTTTTAGCCGAACATCGGTCTTTATTTTAACCTCATCGTAAACAAAGTAAAAGCAAATTGTCGATGCAATATATGATAACGTGAACGGGTTGGTCCCACTGCGCAGTGGGGCGTTGATATCTACGAAGCTGTAGGTTGTATGCACGGCCCTGGAGACAACCCCCGGGTAATTAGAGGTTTATTGACTGTATCATAACACATAAAAGATAAATTAAATAGATAGTACACAGATCCAGTATACGAACTATGTTTGATAATGTTATATCTATGTACTGCTAGTACTTTAATATAATATCCGCAAATCATTGGGGACGTAAGACCATAGAAATAAACTAATTGCATTTTACAAGGGTTTTCTATTACACCCGTAAGTTCAACTTGAAACAATGTGTTTCTCATGCAGCATTGTATTGTTTTGTTAGCAATATGTGGATATGTTTTGAAATTAACTCTAGACACACATTTTCAAATGGAAGAAACTCCAGTGTTATTCGCGAAGACACGCCTGAGTTACGAAAAAAACAAAATATAACAATTTTTCACAACTTTTTTATGCAGTACTAAGTTTTTCTTTTCGGTTACATGTTTGTTATATGCCTGGGTTGTTTGTCTGGCGACCGTGTGACTGGCTACACAATTCAACTATAAGTGATCATGACGTTGACAATTTGAGGCACTTAATTTCGGTCCATTTGAGTTCATGGAAGCCTACAATTGATTTCTGGTTGTCAGATCGGAGTGTTGTTTTCAACATTTCCATAGAATTTGGTAGCCCTACAAGAAAAGGCAGGTTGTGCACCATGTGCACCCTGCGCTGTCTGAACTCGTTGAACGCCGGCCAGTATCAGTCGGGTTTCAAACCCGAGTTGTCGAACACGTTAACAATAGTTATCCAAATTGCAGTAAACCCCTTACCCGCTCCAAGATAGAGGACAGGCGTCGGTTCTGATGAGACTTGGGATATGGGAATATGAAAGACCCATTTGTTTACTTGTATGAAAGCATTTCTCGTACCTCCGACATTTGCATTAGGTTTTCAGAAAGAGACTAGTAAGCACAACCGCAGTGAAAATACACGTCTTTCTCTGAGCTTGATCAACCATTTACTTAGAAATATTCGCAAAACAATAGTTTAGCAACATAAATTGTGATTATATTGATAGCTAAGGTGAATTACCTTACCCCAGGGCACCTTACAAATTGATGCATAAACGAAGTCATCTCTCATAATTTTCCAGCAATAATTGATATAGTAGAAGTCGGCTGTGAGCCTGTAAATTCAGGTGTCGCTTGATTATTAGCTATTCCGTCATTTGGGATAAATAATCACATTGTGTATTGAAACTGAACAGAGCTAGTTCAATAAAACACGTGTTTGTGAAACAAGTTTCACGCTGCCACTTCCGGTCGTAGTCGGGTTCACACGGAACATAATGAGGCTATTTTCTGTCATTGTTTTTACTAGAACCAGTCTAACAATGGGTTCCCTCGTAATTTCCGTTGAAATAATTGGAATGCGACACACGTTCAATAAAGTTTATTGAAATAATGATTCCAATTATCACACGAAACATATCGATTTGTTTATATCAAGAACGATTCGCTATTTTACAGCAAATGATTTTTAACATTTCAACGTTAACAGTACACACGTCTGAAGGTTACAAAGAATTATAGCATTTTTACGTCAACGTTTTAAATAAAATGTACAGGTCCAATTTATAAAGTATTTATAATTTCAATTGAGTTTTTTTTTTATTAATGTTTAACATATTTCATGTTTGATCTTAGACTTTTCCTCGAATTCTAGGTATTTCTATATAGTTGAGACATTGATCTAGCATTATCAGCCTCCATGGTTTATAAGAGACTCTCCCACTGGATCGAATCCCATTGGGAGCTCGACTTGTCAGTGAGGAAGTGTCGATTCTTACGGATGGCGGGAGGTGTACAGTACTGGTTCTACCCAGGAAAAGTGGGTGTTCTGCCGCCGCCACAAAAAATCGACCATCATATATAACCTTAAATGTGTTGAAATGAATTAAAACACCAAACAAACATCCAAACAATGACGTAAAACACCATACAAACAAATTATAAGAGATGAACAAAGAGTACTGAGTCGTCTAGAAGTCGCTCATTATAAGCGAACAACTCGTGGGCGTCGTTCTGGGAGTTTCAGTGATTATTTTCTTCTGTTATTTTCTAATATGTGACATCAGTTTATCAGTTTATTGCCAAAGTGTTCAGCTGACCAACACTAAGCAGACCAAATAAAGAAAAACAAAACTTCCCCTGAAACTAACGCAGTGTCGTTTAGAAAGAAAACGGCATACGGTCGTGATCAATAAACTCAACATGCAATGTGAAACAAAACAGTTCCAACATAAACATGAAGGTAACTACATATTCCCTGCAGTTTAAAGTCATTGTTTTGGCAGAAATGGATAATTTCTAATTAACTGGCAAATTGCTGCATCGACTGTGTGAAAGAAAGATTGCATGCGTGATATTGTGTATTAGTGTAGATCGACAAACGTGGTGCATGATATACGGAACTGCGTGATACAGGTGTATTACTAGAAGTGTAGTTCGACAGACGTGGTGTATGATATACGGAACTGCGTGATACAGATGTATTAGCGTAGATCGACAAACGTGGTGCATGATATACGGAACTGCGTGATACAGGTGTATTAGTGTAGATCGACAAACGCGGTGCATGATATACGGAACTGCGTGATACATGTGTATTAGTGTAGATCGACAAACTTGGTGCATGATATACGGAACTGCGTGATACAGGTGTATTAGTGTAGATCGACAAACGTGGTGTATGATATACGGAACTGCGTGATACAGGGCGATACAGGTGTATTAGTGTAGATCGACAAACGTGGTGCATGATATACGGAACTGCGCGATACAAGTGTATTAGTGTAGTTCGACAAACGTGGTGTATGATATACGAACTGCGTGATACAGGTGTATTAGTGTAGATCGACAAACGTTGTGTATGATATACGGAACTGCGTAATACAGGGCGATACAGGTGTATTAGTGTAGATCGACAAACGTGGTGCATGATATACGGAACTGCGCGAATCGACAAACGTGGTGTATGATATATGGAAGCAAACGTATAATGCAACATGTATTGTTTCCTTATTGTATTCTGTATAATGTTTATTGTTTAAAATGTTTTGCTTTTAATTTGTTTTGGCCATCATACTCCTTGCAATGCTCTTACTATGTGTGTCTGGCTCAATATAGGGAAAAAACTTAACAAGTTAAGTTTATGATAATTTCCAAAGAGTAAAGAACAAATAAAAAAAAAATGTAACTTTAACATTAAATTTTGATCAGATATGAATTAGAAAGTGATACAAATTAATTCATATATTGTTATATATATGGGCAAAAACGATCACTATGGGTTATAACTTTGGTTCAGTATATGAGTATGCATCATTGTTGTTTCGTTCTAGTTATCTATACACAACTCGACTTACAAATGGAAACATTGTTCGGACACTACTCATATAACTAGGTTTAGTCAATGGACTCATCACGTTATAGGGAAATCTTTGAATGTGGCTGTTGTCTATCCCTAAAGTTTAAATAAAACACACACGTTTTGCTTATATTATTCGTTTAATGTGTGACACGTCTACACATTCTCAGCAAGATGGCGTCGGAATAAAAGTCAGGACTCGCCCCGTGAATGACCATATAGCGCTCCAAACAATGCCAGATATGTACGTGGGTATCCCGTTTATATTTGCTCGACAATGCGCACAATTTAGAAGGCGGCAAAATATGACAAGCGTCGTTTATTTATGAAAACCTTTAAATTGGCTTAATCTAAATCATATGCTTTCAGCAAAAAATGATTGCTCTAGTTCCTATAGGTAACAGGATGAATGAAGGCACATTTTGATGGAAGCATTTTCGATATAATGCATGAAAACAGATTCTCAAAGGTAGGCGAACTGAGACTTGTTGCTGTACGGCTGACGACGCAGTTTTATGGCTCAGGGTGCATTTAAATAGAAACAAGCAAGGAATATTGCAAGCGCAACATAGATACAGAGACAATAGCATTATATCTGGGGAAAAAACATAAAAATATTGAGAAAATACTTTTCCACGGAGAAATAAATTGGTCATCAAGTGCATGCCCCGAAAGTTTTCTCACCAGACACATTCTTCCCCTAAGTGAAAAGTTTGTACTAAACCGAAGGACCCCGCCTCCTTAAAGTACTTCCACTATACCCATCCGCCGTAGATATTACATACCAGAGGCCGTTCCAGGTGGAGGTCCATGTTCTTTTGTTCCCTGAAAATATGACACAATGTTCCCTTGTTCCCCAAAGATATTTTGCTTTGTTCCCCAAAATGTTTCAAATGTTCCCTTGCTCCCCAAAAATATTACCAATAACAGACAACGTTCCCTTGTTCCACAAAATAAATGGCCATGTTCCCTTGTTCCCCAAAACCCCTGGGAGACCCTCATACCACTAGTATTACCTACTACAACATAAATCCTCTTCAAGGCATAACAGCTGGCTCTGCTGTGTCAGTACTATAGGTTATTGCATTTGTATGGCTAAATATTACTTGGAACGAGTTGTTTTGGCAAAGGACGACGAGCTTGCGAGTCGTCCTGCGCCAAAACAACGAGTTCCAAGTAATATTTAGCCATACAAATGCAATAACCTTTTTATTGTATACTTTCATATTGTTTTTGATCAATGTTAATTGTATGACTATTACATTTCATTGCATTTGTGTTATTTTTATAGCTTTTGATGGAATTCCTATCTTGCCATTCAGTTTCATTTTGTGTGGATGATTATTTTGCGCGAAAACGACGTCGACGTCGGATGACGTCATTAAAAACAACAAGCGATTTTCTGAAGTTTGTTTTCCATTCGATAACGTTAAAAACAGTGGGTGAGTGACCATTTGAATTATTTTATCAATTTTTGCAATAAAATGTTGAAAAAAAAATCGAATTTTGTTGTTGACACTATAGAAAGGATTCCGTTATTTTTATTTGAAAGTAGTTCCTTATTTCTATTTCGCGGCTCTTAGCAAGCACGAGCAAAAGTTCCCGTGCAATATCAATGCGTGCAATATCGTAGATTATTGTATACTTTCATATTGTCCCGTTTAGTTTGCATTGAGCTAAGCGTGCAATATTCTACGATATTGCACGCATTGATATTGCACGGGAACTTTTGCTCGTGCTTGCTAAGAGCCGCAAAATAGAAATAAGGAACTACTTTCAAATAAAAATAACGGAATCCTTTCTATAGTGTCAACAACAAAATTCGATTTTTTTTTCAACATTTTATTGCAAAAATTGATAAAATAATTCAAATGGTCACTCACCCACTGTTTTTAACGTTATCGAATGGTAAACAAACTTCAGAAAATCGCTTGTTGTTTTTAATGACGTCATCTGACGTCGACGTCGTTTTCGCGCAAAATAATCATCCACACAAAATGAAACTGAATGGCAAGATAGGAATTCCATCAAAAGCTATAAAAATAACACAAATGCAATGAAATGTAATAGTCATACAATTAACATTGATCAAAAACAATATGAAAGTATACAATAAAAAGGTTATTGCATTTGTATGGCTAAATATTACTTGGAACTCGTTGTTTTGGCGCAGGACGACTCGCAAGCTCGTCGTCCTTTGCCAAAACAACTCGTTCCAAGTAATATTATAGGTTATTGAATTTGTATGGCTAAATATTACTTGGAACGAGTTGTTTTGGCAAAGGACGACGAGCTTGCGAGTCGTCCTGCGCCAAAACAACGAGTTCCAAGTAATATTTAGCCATGCAAATTCAATAACCTTTTTATTGTATACTTTCATATTGTTTTCGATCAATGTTAATTGTATGACTATTACTTTTCATTGTATTTGTGTTATTTTTATAGCTTTTGATGGAATTCCTATCTTGCCATTCAGTTTCATTTTGTGTGGATGATTATTTTGCGCGAAAACGACGTCGACGTCGGATGACGTCATTAAAAACAACAAGCCATTTTCTAAAGTTTGTTTACCATTCGATAACGTTAAAAACAGTGGGTGAGTGACCATTTCAGTTATTTTATCAATTTTTGCCATAAAAGGTTGAAAAAAAACACGTATTTTTTTGTTGACACTATAGGAAGGATTCCGTTATTTTTATTTGAAAGTAGTTCTTTATTTCTATTTCGCGGCTCTTAGCAAGCACGAGCAAAAGTTCCCGTGCAATATGAATGCGTGCAATATCGTAGAATATTGCACGCTTAGCTCAATGCAAACTAAACGGGACAATATGAAAGTATACAATAATTAGCCATACAAATGCAATAACCTATAATATTGCACGCTTAGCTCAATGCAAACTAAACGGGACAATATGAAAGTATACAATAAATTAGTATATCACACTGGAAATGCTACCAATAATAGTAGTGTTACAAAAGGCAAAAACAATCCTTGACCGGGTCATATCGAAGGTTTCATTACAATGGTACTAGTAGTTGTCTTGCTTCATCATATATAAGCGTAGTTTTAGGACTGGTCGTCCCGGTGTCGGTATATTGTGACTGGGTCGGGTATCATGTCATGTGTCAACGTCGCACATGGGGTTCCAGTGTGGAAGCGACATTAAAGGGGCACGTGACAATTTGAATTTTTAACTCGCGGCGTCCCGTTAGTTTTCTACGTAACTTATATTTTGTTCAATATTAATATTAATTATAATATTGAATTGAATTGGGTTTTTAATGTGCACCAACACATGAAAGGTTATATGGCGCCTAACAGGAATGAACATGCCAGGCTCATCCGCCATGTACATCGAGATAACATATGGAGAACGGGCCTAGAACCTTCTCACTCTGAACTGCAGAGTTGCTGCAAATTCTTTTGTAGACACTCCACTTATGTTGGAGCCACTTTATAGTTTTTTTGTGATTGTTCTAGTGATATGAGCGAGATGGCACCTGAAACAATGCAGGGGTCATGATGATGAATACCTTTAATGAGCATAAACAAAAAATGATAAAATGAACATGAATTTGGTGGGTTCTACCCCTCTGCCTTCACCTCCAACGAGATCTGCAGTGGCCTTTTCTTTTGCTTATAAGAATAGTATTTAGGAAGTTGTTTTGCCTATTACTAACTGTTGATTATATTACACTAATAATATATCTACATCTATTGTAGAATAAGAAGACAAAATAAAAACTCAAAATGTTATTGAATTATATGCAAGCAGGTGCAAAGTCAAAATGGTACTGAATTAATAAATCAACTCTTAATTCTAATGCTTGGTACAAATTCAAGATTGCCGTGAGTCCCTTTAAATCCCATACATATATACAGCACCAAGGAAAGGTTTCACTGTCACTTCAAATAATGAAAATCAGGTAAGGAGGCAGCCCTCAGTTTCAATGACCAGGTTCATGTATTGAGAGGCCCTGCCCTGACATAGAGATCACCCCGTCCGACAGATGCCGATGGTATATGGTTTGTTCTCCATTGCTCGTTTTTGGATAGTTGTGCTTTTTATACCACAGACAGGCCTTTGACTACTTATAACTGCTTTATATAGGACACGTTATACTCATTCATATTTATTACAAGGTGAGCAATAACCAGAATGTATGCCCTGCTTTGCACCGTTAACGGTCAAACACATCTTGTTGGAAGGTCAAAGGTACTACAATGTTAATACTATGAAAGAGTTATTTGAAACTATAGATTTTAGTCTTGTTTTAGATTTCCTGAAAAAAATCAAGACTATATAAATCATTATAATATGTTCTTTATATATATATAATTAGTTGTTTATATACCCATTGACGGGCATTTGTTGATTTACATATATAGTTTATATTACTACCATATCATCCCTTATTTGTAAATAGTTTTATATTTATATATTTACATTAATTTTTAATTACTACTTCATTTCTTCAACTTTCATCTGTTTTTTTCGCACAATATGACCTATTTATGTGTCGACATGCCGTAAAACACCATTCATTTATTCATTCTATATAGATATCGTACTACACAAATAGGTGAACGTGTACTACATATAGCAATGCCATGCTCATCTCCATCTATCCCATGCTGTATGCAGCATCACAGTATCATGTGTTGCACCATTGCATGTCATGCCGAATCACTGTATCCAATGTTGCACCACTGTAGCACATGCTGCACCACTGTATGCAATGGTGCACCACTGTATACCATGGTGAACCACTGTATGCCATGCTGAACCACTGTATGTCATGGTGCACCACTGTATCCAATGCTGCACCACTGTAGCACATGCTGCACCACTGTATGCCATGCTGCACCACTGTAAATGCATATGATCTTTGACCCCTTTGTGACCTTGACCTTTCATCCAATGATCTTGAACTCAATAGATACACTCATCGTCCCATTTATAATAAGTTTGATGATGATTGGATAAAAAAAATTGAAGTTGAAATGCGGATGTAAACATTAACCTGATGCTAAGAGCCCATCAACACATAAATGCAATTTGTGACCATGAACTTTGACCTATAGACCCCATAAGATCCTTCGAACAGTCAAGCTAAAAATATAAAATTATTGTCCACAAAGGTGGGGAAGAAGCCTAGGGTATATGCTGGTTGGATGGTTGTATCCGTCTGTTAATGCCCAGTAAGTGTATATATGGTTATAGGGAGAACGGTTTCCAAATTATGACCAAGAGGCTATGTCCCCAGGGTTAGGGGTCTATGCTGGCTGAGTGGTTGTAACTGTCTGTTCATGCCCAGTAAGTGTATATATGGATATAGGGTGGGGATCTCAATGGTTTCCAAGTTATGATCGAGGGGCTATGTCCCCAGGGGTGGGGAAGCAGCCGGGGTCTATGCTGGTAGAGTGGTTATATCCATCTGTTCATGCCCGGTAAAGTGTATATATGGATATAGGGTGGGGATCTCAATGGTTTCCAAGTTACGATCTAGGGGCTATGTCCCCAGGGGTGGGGAAGCAGCCGGGGTCTATGCTGGTAGAGTGGTTATATCCACCTGTTCATGCCCAGTAAGTGTATATATGGATATAGGGTGGGGATCTCAATGGTTTCCAAGTTATGATCGAGGGGCTATGTCCCCAGGGGTGGGAAAGCAGCCGGGGTCTATGCTGGTAGAGTGGTTATATCCATCTGTTCATGCCCAGTAAGTGTATATATGGTTAAAGGGTGGGAACCGTTGATGCAATGTATGCCATGCTGCACCAATGTATGCCATGGTGAACCACTGTATACCATGCTGCACCACTGTATGCCATGCTGCACCACTGTATACCATGGTAAACCACTGTATACCATGGTGAACCACTGTATATCATGGTGAACCACTGTATGCCATGGTGAACCACTGTATGCCAAGATGAACCACTGTATACCATGGTGCACCACTGTATGGCATGGTGCACCACTGCATACCATGGTGCACCACTGTATACCATGGTGCACCACTGTATGCCATGCTGCACCAATGTATGCCATGGTGAACCACTGTATGCCATGGTGAACAACTGTATGCCATGCTGCACCACTGTATGCCATGGTGAACCACTGTATGTAATGGTGAACCACTGTATGCCATGGTGAACCACTGTATGCCATGGTGAACCACTGTATGCCATGGTGCACCACTGTATGCCATGGTGAACCACTGTATGCCATGGTGCACCACTGTATGCCATGGTGAACCACTGTATGCCATGGTGAACCACTGTATGCCATGGTGCACCACTGTATGCCATGGTGAACCACTGTATGCCATGGTGCACCACTGTATGCCATGGTGAACCACTGTATGCCATGGTGCACCACTGTATGCCATGGTGAACCACTGTATGCCATGGTGCATCACTGTATGCCATGGTGCACCACTGTATGCCATGGTGCACCACTGTATACCATGGTGCATCACTGTATGTCATGGTGCACTGCTGTATGCCATGGTGCACCGCTGTATACCATGGTTCACCGCTGTATGCTGGATCACTGAATGCCATGATGCACCTGTGTGCCATACTGCACCGCTGTATGCCATGCTGCATCACTGTATCCCATGCTGGATCACTATTTGCCATGCTGCACCTGTGTGTCATACTGCACCACTGTATGCCATGCTGCATCACTGTATCCCATGCTGGATCACTGAATGCCATGCTGCACCTGTGTGCCATACTGCACCACTGTATGCCATGCTGCACTGTATGCCATGCTGCACCACTGTATGCCATGCTGCATCACTGTATCCCATGCTGGATCACTGAATGCCATGCTGCACCACTGTATGCCATGCTGGATCACTATTTGCCATGTTGCACACTGTATGCCATGCTGCACTGTATGCCATGCTGCATCACTGTATGCCATGCTGGATCCCTATTTGCCATGCTGCACCTGTGGCATTATGCACCACTGTATGTCATGCTGCATCACTGTTTGCCATGCTGCACATGTGTCATACTGCACCACTGTATGCCATGCTGCATCACTGTATCCCATGCTGGATCAGTGTATGCCATGCTGCACTTGTGTGTCATACTGCATCACTGTATCCCATCATGCAATTTTTAAATGTTCGCCACATTAATCTAGCTTTATTATATTCAAGTTTCATAATTTGAATTTTAGAAAAAAAATTGTAGTAGCCAATGGTTAACCTTTAGTATCCTTTTTCGTTTTCTTCAAAATGTACTTTTCTATGATTACAGATCGATGCAGCAATGCTTTTACAAGTTTTTTAAAACAATTAATATTTCGGATTTATTTCTACCTGCATCTGTGAATCCCGCTGTTTACCGTGAAGTGTCTAATACCATGTAATATCAGCTTGATTAGAACAAACTTGCAATCCACATGAGAAGTCCTTTTTAATTACATAAAAATCAACTACACACTCACGAAAGAAGTCATAAATTTAATTGATAACAAGCATTTTACAAGGTGCAGAAACTAGCGTCTTGTAATTTATCGACAGTTTTGAAGGTCGATAGGTTGTTTATAAAGGCTCGACTTGGTATACTAGTTTCGTACAGGTTTGTATACTCGTCAGTAACGTAATGACTCGCAGTTTGAGCTCGCGTTATTTATATCTGTTTGCCGCTGGTGGCAAATATTTTCCGTCTGTGGCGTAGTAGGCATATTTTTGCAGTTACGTAATGTATTTGCCGTTGACTGAAATGTTTTGCTGTGGAGGCAAAAATTATGTGTACCTTTGCATGATGGTGTATCACTGGTAATTTTGTCAATGTTTTTGACAAGAAACATTTATTTGGTTAGATAGGTTTTATGCAGCATTTTGATAAATTTGTTATTTATCAAGAACACTAGTTTCGTACAGTTTGTACTCGTCAGTAGGTAGTAATTAATAACAAAAACGTTTAAAAAAAAAAAGTCACATTTATTTCATAAAAAAAGACATTTGTTTTCATAACAATATCTATAACAACACAGTCACACATTGTAGGTACCATTAACAAGTCATTACATTAGATATAAATCCGCATGCTCACATTAGCAAACTATACTTAAAATCTCATTATCAACTGAGACGTTTGAAATGGACCATCTTGTTAACTATTTCTCTTTAAAACGCTCGATATATTTAAAACAAAAATCCAAACTCAGAAAAGAATGCTTTATAATATCTCCCTTAATATATAAATAAGAAAGTGGAAACTGATTAAAGCTTTTATAAGTGGTTCTTGGGTCTGTAGTTTACTGCATCTATTATCGTTTTAGTTCGTTGCATGGCTGCACACTAGAGGCAACTATATGCTTCCCTCATCCCAAGTTAAATCCTAGACAGCTTTGGAGATATAATAGTGTTCAATTGTATAGAAAAATACATTTCAATTAAACAGCGTTTTGCAATCTAAAATAATTATTTTCTTGTCCGAAGGGATTTAAGGGAATGTTGTCTGGTAGATAAAATTCTTTGTTAAAACTCCTGTATGCTTCTCTTTTATCTGTTTATTGCATATTTATAAATATATGAATTTTGTCCTCTGTGACTAAGGTGAACTGAATTTGGAGTTCTCACCTGCAGAGTTGCAGCAATTTCTGTTGTAGACATTCCATTTATGGCGGAGCCAGATCACTGCTGTTGGTTGTGGTGGGGGGTCATCAGTATTTCTATTTGGTGAGAGGTGGGCGATATCAAAAATGAAATTCTATGGTTGCTGTTTGTAAAAATATCTAGTTTTATCACCTATGGGGTTATCTTTTCACATACCAGACACTTTTCTGATATACGTCAATTTTATAGAAAAAACTGAGTTGAATATGACCTGCTTGTTCTTGTAGAACAAGAACAAATACTTGAAAACAGCTGGGGACATCTTTTATTAAATAGTATAATTTATATTCTGCAAAAATCATTTTGAATTTCAATGTTGTGGGTGATCATGTGAATTCCAGCTCTATGGGTTGTGGGGGAATGCAAATTAAAGTTCTATGGGTATGTTTGGCTGGAAAAAATGAGCATTCCTACTCACTCCCCATACCATTTTTGCTGGAATAGCCCCGAATAAAAAAACAAACTTTGTAGGACATTCTCGACAATCTTAATGAATGGAAATACTGGAATTGTCCTACATTGCACGTGCATCATGGCTTACTGAATGTACCACGTGCACATTAAGGATACTGCATAATAAAGACTTACAGTCGTCATAAAATAATCCAAGGACTGAATAAGTCCATATGATTATATTCAACCCAATATATTCTTGTTTTGATTTTACACATCGTAGAAATATTTGTTGCGAGTCCTCAAGGTAGTTTTATTTCACGAAATACATCTGAAAGGGTGGTTGACATCAGACATTGTTTTTATATATCACAAATGGACATACATTTCATACTGATGCATTATGTCACTTTCCTTTTTACTACATTAACCAGAACTCATATAAAACTCATGTTTTTGCATCACACACAATTAGAACAAGTCATAATGACAAATGAGAAAGCATAAAAAATGTTTACAAGGACATCAAAAAGAAAACAAAATATTCAATTTCTCAAATCCTGGATTTCAAAATTACTGGACTTGACTTATCACACTTACACTGCACCTTATGAAATAAAGTGCATTGTTAAACACAAAATAAATAAAACATTTATGAAATATTTACACTTGATAAGATGATAATGAACAAGTAATTTATCATTTATCATTTCATCATTTAAACAAAATAATTAAATTTATAATAAATAATTTTATTTTATTTCAATTTATCATTTAAACATTTAAATAATTTAATACTGAACATTATCAGTATTAAACTTATTTTTAATTTAACAAGTAAGTGACAAATGCCCCAATTTGACTTTTGACATCCAAGTGTGACCTTGATTTTTGAGGTACGTACTTGAATATTACGCGCAAATCACTTTCTCATTGTGATTAATATTTGTGTGAAGTTTCATGGATTTCCCTTCAGTACTTTCCAAGATATGGTTGAGACATGTTTGTATCGGACGGACAAAAATGGACGAACTAACGTACGCATGGATGGTGTGATTACTATATGCTCCCTTTCTTCAGGAGCATAAACAAACACTGAAAAACAACTTGTTCTGGAATCTAAACAATAATTGACTTGATCGTATCAGAGATCCCATAAAGCACAATTACAACGCAGAATGTACATCAAAGCAAAATAGTTCCATATAAAATGATATCACTACAACACGATGGGGCGAATATGAAAAACATAAAAGATGCAAACGAACATTACTTGAAGGCTATAAATAATTATACAAACAATTCTTCTGACTTTTTGCTTGTAAAATGGAAATAAATCTCTTCTTTCATCCAATCTAAAGCAAACCGTTTACAAATATATCCAAGTGGTAATTAAACACAACATTTAACACATATTTCCTCCTCACAGCAATTTCAGCTACGCGTGTTTCTGCAAAGATTCTAGAATTGGCAAATGCAAGCATGCATTTATGGGGTTTAACATGGTTTTCCACAAACTTTCAGTGGCATCATGAGGGTGTCTACTTGCAGCAGAGATAAATACTGCTGCCACGATGGAATACCACGCCGTACAGGACAGGATACCCCACCCAGGTACATTATACTGACACAGGGCAGGCCTGGCCTTGAATTCATCAACCATTCTTGAGAATATTCTTAGACTTAAGTTCAAGTAACCAAATTTCAATCACAAGTAATTCTATAAGTGTACAGAATAAACGTTCATAACAAGCTGCCATGTATAAATATGATGCATACTAATAAATAGCAACTTCTTATGATTGTTAACTCTGAAGGTCATGGAAATATTTGTAAATGAATTTTCAGTACTTGAGCTCAAGTCTAAGTATAGTTTGAAGAATGGTTGGTGAATTCCAGGCCAGACCTAGAGCACTACCCTGAGTGTCAATCAAGGGAGCTACTAGTACCATTTTATGAAGTCTTTGGTATGACCGGGCCGGGGATTGAACCCACGACCTCCCGTGTACGAGGAGCATGCTCTACCACTAAGCCATGCCGCACTACAAATTGAATTGGGTTTTACGGCGCACCAACGCATGAAAGGTTATATGGCGCCTAACAGGAATGAACGTGATAGGCTCATCCTCCATTTACATAAAGATAAAATATGGAGAATGGGCCTAGAACCTTCTTATCTGCAGAACTGCAGAGTTGCTGCAAATTCTATAGTAGATGCTCCATTTACGATGGAGCCAGATTTCCGCGTTTGCCCATGCGGTGCCATGAGCTGCAGTACGATGTAATCTCCATAAAATCCTGCAGTTTAATGAAGGTGGAAGAATGAGTTATAAATACATGAAGTGGTGAATAATGACTATAACAAAATATCACAGACAATAAGAAGGACTATATAGAATATAGTCAAATTTGTAAATAGTGGTCATGTTATTATCTTTACGGTGTGGGTCATAGCCCACATTTAAACAAAATGTGTGCCTACCTTTATACAACATCATAACAACGGCATTAACAATTCTCAAGATTTTGATTCTGAAACAATTTAACATACATCGTTTACAACCACTGACATTTCTCTTAACAAGTCGCATCATGTTTGTGGCCATTTCAACTTTTCTAAAAATTGTCAGACATATTTGCACAATTTCTGTTCTTTTCGTTTTTACTTCTCCATCTTACAAAGATCAACCTAGATAAGCTTTAAGTTATCCCAGGCTCAGTCTAGGCAATTCGAAATTCAATGCCTGTCAGCAGTCCAATTGTGCATGGGAAATCTAGCAGCCAAGACTAGGCAACTTTGTATAGGAAATCTAGCAGCCCAGTCTAGGCAACTTTTTATGGGAAATCTAGCAGGCCAGTCTAGGCAACTTTGAATTGAACCACTGTTCTATGGTAGCTATAGCATTCAGCAACATCCTATGTAACCTTGAAGTATTCTTGGAAAGTCAACCATTGTTCTATGACGACTTAAGCGGTCAACATCATCAAGTAAAATAGAATTTTTCCTGGGTAGTCAACCATTGTTTTATGGTAACTTTAGCGGTCAACATCATTCTATGCAACCTTGAAGTATTCCTGGGCAGCCGTCCACTGTTCTATGGGAAATCTTGCAATCAGCATCATCCGGTTGTCACCTTCCTTAGTTTCACGTTTCTCTTTTTCTGAAATTAAAGAAATTATAAATCTCTTTGTGAAACAAGTAGAACTGAATTTAATTTAATTGGATTTTGTAGTCGCACCAAGAAGTCTACCCCTGTAGAGAGGCTCCTATATGCAAGAAGAATTAAACAAGAGGTCAATGACCTTGAAGCTCTACTGATTGATTTTGATTTCAGGAAGTAGTCGCTACAGACTTGTTTTTTGAAAATCTATTTTTAACCGTGGCGGCCATCTTGAATTTCCGGCCGACCTGAAATTTTGCTAGGATCAATTAGACATTAAGACCAACATTCCTGTGAAGTTTCATGAAAATCCGTCAAGTAGTTTCAGAGAAGTAGTCGCTACAAGTTTTCATTATATAACTCTATGTAAACAAAGATGGCCGCTGGCAGCCATGTTTAACGTCAAATCAAAACGATTTTCGACAAGGACCATCATCATGTCATACTGATCATTTTAGAAAAAGTCCCATATCAATATCTCTTCTTGTTTTCAAGAAGTAGTCGCTACAAACTTATTTATTTTAAATCTATTTTTAGCTGTGGTGGCCATCTTGAATTTCCGGCCGACCTGAAATTTTTCTAGGATCAACTAGACATCAAGAGCAACATTCCTGTGAAGTTTCATGAACATCCGTCAAGTAGTTTCAGAGGAGTAGTCGCTACAAGTTTTTACTATATAACTCTATGTAACCAAAGATGGCCACTGGCAGCCATGTTTAACGTCGAATCAAAATAATTTTCCACAAGGATCTACATCATGTCATGCTGATCATTTTAGAAAAAGTCCCATATCAATATCACTTATAGTTTTCAAGAAGTAGTCGCTACACACTTATTTTTTAAAAATCTATTTTTAGCTGTGACGGCCATCTTGAATTTCCGGCCGACCTGAAATTTTTCTAGGATCAATTAGACATCAAGAGCAACATTCCTGTAACGTTTCATGACAATCCGCAAAGTAGTTTCAGAGGAGTAGTCGCTACAAGTTTTTACTATAAAACTCTATGTAAACAAAGATGGCCGCTGGCAGCCATGTTTAACGTTGAATCAAAACGATTTTTGACTAGGATCAACATCATGTCATGCTGATCATTTTAGAAAAAGTCCCATATCAATATCACTTAGAGTTTTTAAGAAGTAGTCGCTACAATCTTGAATTTAAAAAATCTATTTTTAGCTTTGGCGGCCATCTTGGATTTCACATCAACATGAATTTTTGCTAGGATCAACTAGACTTCATGGGCAACATTTCTGTAAAGTTTTATGAATATCCATCCAGTAGTTTCAGAGGAGTAGTCGCTACAAATAAAAGTTAACGGACGGACAGACGGACGGACGGACGACGGACGCCGCACCACGGCATAAGCTCTGCTGATCTCTGATCAGTAGAGCTAAAAAGAAGTTAGCGCCCTGTGGCATTTGAACCCATTATCCCAGGTTCCCATTATGGCATATTGCATAAAGGATCATAAGACTGGTGCTACTGGTCTGATCTTTTTCGAACTTCTCCGATCTTTCAATGATATTAACAATCTGGCAAAATTTGGTAAAGATCAAATAATAAATGAAGGCACCACAGTGTTCACTAGGCAGAATATGTTTTTTTTTTAGCAAAACAAGGGCCATAACTCTGGCGTTACTAATCCCATTTGGTTGGCTTTCAAATTTGTCCTAGCTTTCATTGATATGAAGACACTGAAAAAGTTTTGTTAAGATCAATTAATAAATGAAGGTGCTAGAGTGTTCTCAAGGCAGAAAATGGCATTTTTTCAGCAAAATAAAGGCCATGACTCTGGTGTTACTGATCCGATCTGGATGGCTTTCGAATTTTGTCCTAGCTTTCATTGATATAAAGACACTGAAAAAGTTTTGATAAGATCAAATAATAAATGAAGGTGCTAGAGTGTTCACAAGGCAGATTTTTCAGCAAATCAAGGGCTATAGCTCCGGTGAAACTAAGCCGATCTGGCTGGTTTTCAAACTTGTCCGAGCTTTCATTGATATAAAGAGCCTGGTAAAGTTTGGTAAAGATTCTATTAATAACGAAGGCCAAATAGTGTTCACAAGGCAAAAGTTAACGGATGACAAACGACAATTATTGTCTAAAAACCACAAGAAATGTCACCAGTAAGTGACAAATGCCCCAGAAGTTAATTTTACCTTTGACCTTCAAGTGTGACCTTGACATTTGAGGTAAGGACCTGATTATTGTGTGACACACCTCATTGTGATAAACATTTATGTGATGTTTCAGGAAATTCCCTTATGAACTTTCTAAGTTATGGCTGAAACATGAATGTTTTGGAAGGACAGACGACATATGAACGGATGGTGCGATTACTATATGCCCTCACCCCCCACCCGCTTAGGGGGCATGAAAAGGTAAGTCATTGTAGATACTTATATCACACGTAAATGTAATATGTAGATGTGTGTATGAAATGCTCTATGGCTGTGACTGTGAGAGAAATGGACTAAATAAACATTGTTTTAAAAGCCATATGGCACTTATTATGTCCACCTAACAAGACACATGAAGTGACTTTGTTAATCTTTATTACGGTGTCTATCCACTTTGATCTAGATATACACCAAAGTGCAGCGCAATAGTCCGGTGCCCAGCCCTGAATACCAGCAACTTGGATTCAAGACTTGACCGACACATATACCAGTAATACCAGTAACACAGTTACTGAGTCAGTAGGATTATAAGACTAGCACAAGATAGAGATTTACCTGGACCTTTCTTAGTTGCTGAAGCCGTCAACGACTGCGATTGAGCTTCCAAAAGCTTCTCCTGAAATATCAAACAGGTATTTTGTTTACTGTTGCATTAAAATGTATTTCAAACGTTTATTATTAATTATAACTTGTTTTAATACTGTGCTAGCTCCACTTCCTGTCAACCTCCGCTTCCTGTCATCAACCTCCACTTCCTGTCATCAATCTCCACTTCCTGTCAAGCTCCACTTCCTGTAAACTTCCACTTCATGTCTAGCCTGGGCCAGACCAAATTATATCATGCATGTATTTCTTGCTAATATAAGTCTGGGCCGAATCTGCCATTTTGTGCGCCCACTTGCAATTAGCTGATTTTAACACACCAAGACAAAACAATTATATGGCTTCAAACAAGAATAAACATGCCAGGCTCATCCTCCATTTACATCGAGATACAATATGGAGAATGGGCCTAGAATTTTCTAACCTGCAGAACTGCATAATTGCTGCCATTTCTATAGGAGACACTCCATTTACAATGTAGCCAAGTCCCCACGTTTAAACAAGCTGGGTCATGAGGAAGGCCTTTAATGAGCATGATCTATAAAGTTTGAAGAAAGTGGGTGCAATCCTTCAGAAATAAAACAGAAGTGAGACGACAACGAAGATGGACATTTGGTGTTGCTTCCTAAGACTGATCACTTGTTGCAGTTTTATTTTGTCATTTCTAATAAATACAGTGGTAGAGGAAGAGTGGTTCCACAAGCATTAAAGCATTTTGTACGTGGAGTGTGCAACCACAAATTTGTCTACCTTTATAAACATAATAACCAATTGATTTATGTAATAAACTTCTCAAGTTTCAGTATTATTTGAAATTTAGAGTTGTGGACATTAAACCGGGAGATTTAACTTTTGTTCTGACTGATTAAGCATAAACCGGTTTTTACTACTTTTACCAAATTTTTTTTATTTTTTTTATTTGAGTTCAATAATTATAAAGAGCAAAGCAATCATTGAGAAGTTAAAAGTATTTATATTTTATTGAAACATTTTTTTTTTTTTTTAAATCCTATTGAAACAGTTTTTTTTTTTTTAAATCCTATTTGACCCATCCAGTACTAGTAAAATAAACAATATTCCATATAATAAAACTACCAGTATTAACTAAAAAAATAATTAAATCAATAATTCATTTAGCAATCACAAAGCTATGCATCCAATTTCATCTTTACAAAATGTTCTTTGAATGGGCTGTAGATTTTTACTACATGAACTTCATGCGATAATTAGTCGCAAAAATCCTGCCAATTGTTCCAAATAATTACTCCCAGTGAATCTAGGATGCTTCCGAATTAACCCAAATGTAATCCAATATTTATTTACAGGTTCTACCTATTGTCGCTGAATGATTATTCGTGGCCATAAATCAGTGTAAATAAACAGCATTTAATATCAAATAGCCACCGATGATCCCTGAGGAGACTGCATCAATCTTTGTGTGATCGTAACAACAATAGATTCATTTTCCCATTCAAATTATACAAAACATTCGAGATGCAACAAAAGATATTCCAGATATCTCAATAAAACCACGGGGAAAATGGGTTTGTTTAGAATTTGTCAACTGGAAGTTTTCAATTGAATGACAGAGCGACAAGGGATGATACTGCCGAGATTTCGCCTGAAATTCAAGAACAAAAAATGTACGTCAATATTTGCTCTGTATTTTGATTTAGTGCCATTAAGCGAAGATTAATTGACGTGTTAACGTGGAAATGTAGAGGGTTTTGTCTCTAAAACCAGAACACGAACCAAGTTGAATCTTATCTGTTTTATAATAATGACAACTTTGGGGTTTGGTGGCTTTCTAATTGATTAGCAGTATTTTTGTTGTATTTCTATTTCGCTATGGCAATAGAACTTGTGTGGCGCATCAACACCATTTATCAGATAAAACTCGCATTAATACCATATTTGCACCACTGTTTATAAGCTGCATCCAGACTTTGGGACTAAAAATTAACAAACTAGAAATGTATGCAGGCGCGTAGCTGGGTCCAAATTTGAGTTACGCACCTCCGCTAGGGGTGTCCAGGGGCATGCTCACATTATAGGTGAGTTTTGGGCGTACCGGTATATTTCATAGCAATTTTAAGCTTATTTTGACAGCTATTTTAATACACATTGAAATCAGAAGACAATTAAATCGGGTACGGCATACGGAACTTTAATACAACTCACCTCTCCCACCCCCTCCCCTTCAGTTTTTATTGCGTTTTTCGCATTTTTTTTCGATCTTTATTTTTTTGGACATTGACAAATAATTGTACGCACGTGCTAAGGTGCGTAAGCCCAGCTACGCTCCTGGTAGGTATCCATTATCCATGGGACATGGATACCGCCACTGAACACAATCTAGGGAAACTGTACAATGCATATATATAAGTTTGTTTTTTACGTGGAATTTATATGAACATCTTGGCATCATACTAGAAGGGTGTTCACGAAACTCTTGCATCTCCTGCCGTGTGCTTATTTCAGCTCCAGTCGTGTGCTTATTTCAGCTTGGTTAGGTCGCAGGTTAAAGTTTTATGGAACAGGGAATTACTCTGCCAAAACAAAAGCCAGAGTTATTGGACATGTGTAATACGATTCCTTGGGTTTAGATGAAGATGTGTGTGAAGTTTCATGAACATGGGTCAAATACTTTTCAGGTTATGGCCAAGGTTAGGTTAAAGTGTGACGGACGACAACGGCCGGACGCTGGACGGAAGACAGACAAAGTGATCCCTAAGTGTATGCCATGCTACACAGGCGGCACAATAACCATCCTGTAAAGTTTGGAAATAATTGGTTAAAAAAAACTGTGGGAAGAGAAAGACGCACAAGATATTTGAACGTAAAATTTAAACTAGAATTTTTTCCATAGAACATGGATGCTCCTGCTAGTGCTATTACTGTACATATAAATAAGGTAATAATATTATTGTCTTCCGAACATTAATTTTTTTTGCTATTCCTAGGGGCATAACTCTGGAATTACTGAAGCGATGGGTCGATTATCGAACGTGGCCAAGACATTGTGCTCATATACAATTTGACCAAATTTGGAGAAGATTATTTAGAGAAGATTAGATAAGAATTAAGCAAGTAAGAGTCCAGACATCGTTAATTTATCATTCCAAGAGAAATACCTCTGGAAATACTGAGGCAATGGGGCCAATAATCAAACTTGGCTGGGACATTTGACAATTTGACCACGTTTGCAGAAGATAACAATTAGAGTACGTAAATCAACAATTTTGTGAATTTTTACTATTCCAAGGGGTATAAAGCTAAAAATACTGAGGCGATGGAGCCGGATGGTGCCGATTATCGAACTTGGCCGAGACGTTATTCCAATATACAATTTGACCAAGTTTGGACAAGTCTGGATAACAATTACCCAAGTTAGAGTCTGCTGACTTTTTACTATTCCACGAGGCAAAGCTCTGGAATTACTGAGGCCTAGGGGCCAATTATCAAGTAAGGAGAAGATTGGATAACAATTATCAAAGTTAGACTGCGGTCAATATTTTTTTGACACAGACGCATGCACAGACGATCAGATGGGTAACACTATTATGTCTTTAAATAGCGGGGGCTTAAAAGGGGCTGTTACTCCGGTTATAAAGTTCGATTTTGACACGGAATGGGTATGAACATCTCGGTATCATAAATAAGCATCCTGTGAAGTTTCGAAAAAATCGGTTGAAAACCTTAGGAGGAGATAGACACATAACATTGTTAAGTGAAATGAGAACCGTAGGTACACGACAGCTGACTGGACCACAGGGCTAGAGGTACACATAACTACAATCCAAACAGACATTCAACTAAAACGTTAAAAAGGACCAGAAAGAATAACACGTTTCAGTTACATATTCAATGTGCATATATATAAAGTCAGAAAAATAAATTCAGCACATAAAATGCATACATGTCAATTCCATAGATGAGATACAAAGCTGTGTATAATCGGGTTCAAAGGTAAAGTGACATAGATATGTCCAATAATAATGCTACAAAGTCATTTGTAAACAAAGTCGGTGATAAAAATAAAGCAAATATGTTGGAAACATACTGTTGCAGGTTATCGAAAATCGTTCTTATTTCAATGAAAAGGGAGGTAATTTTTAAAACTACAAAATTTGGAATGTTTTTGTCTGAGAATAACATTCTTTTTTTATAACATTTTAGCACGTTTTTTTTTATATAATGACAGAATGGGCAATTCTTGTCCATGCCAAATAATAAAATGTGTTCGAAGCAATACGATTGTATAACGAAATAATTTGTTTTTAAAATATGGGAGGTAATTCTGTAACTCATGCTTAGAAAATAATAAAACAACACAATTTTTGGAAAGTCTCATCCTTACCTAGCATTGCTAATAGCTTCAAATATATAACTGTTCATATGTTTAATCTATGTCCCTAAAAAGTCGTGCTACTTTTTTTGTTCAGTCTATATATATGCACTAAACTAGGCCTAGGATTCCAATGTTCGTTTTCCTTAAGTTTAGCAAGTTTTTTTAGATGAAATAATACTGTATACAAGATATACTGACATTTTGGGATTTTACGGGCTTGACCCCTACGTTCATTTATTCTTTACGTCATTAACATGATCGACTGTTATTGATGTGTGTTTAATAAAATATTGTCTATGGCAGTAGTTTTTTGAATTTACAACCAAAAATGTATTGTTTTCAGGTGCAACAAAAACTTGCTAAGGCCGGGGAGAAAAATACCTGTGTTTCTGGTTACCTGACCGTCCCTATTTTTTGGCGCCGACCCTACAGTTTTTTATCATAAAAAAAAAGAAAAGAAAAAAAAAAGAAAAAAAAAGAAAAAAAAAAAAAGATTTCCGTGTTATTTGTTGAAAACAAACATGTTTTAAGTATTCTTGAATTAAAACTTAATTAAGCCCCTAGCAAAGATGCTATATATATTAAAATAGAATCCGATTAGTTTTGACATCCATGAAGAAAAAAAAAGAAAAGACAAAAAATACCTACCTACCTACCCTAATTTTTTCAACCGAGTAACCAGAAACACAGGTATTTTTCTATCTGGCCTAAACGTATAAGTGGTATCGAAAATACCAAAAAACGATACCATTCCTAATTGCAAAAAAGTAATCACCCCATAATTAAAATTTAGAGTCAAACTTTAAACAGAAGAAGGGGGAAAATATATTCTTTTAGGTGAGGGTAATGAAATACAACAAGAGAATGTATACATGGTTATATATTTGCGAAGTATCTGCGAGATCGGACTGCATGAACTACATGACCTCTAAGTGTGACCTTGACCTTTGAGCTGGAGGCCTGGGTGTTGCGCATGACACATCACCCTCTTATGGTGATAATTTGTTACAGCCTGGACAAGATCGGACTGCATGACCTCTACGTGTGACCTTGACCTTTGAGCTGGAGGCCTGGGTGTTGTGCACGACACATTGTTCTCTAATGGTAATCATTTGTGCCAAATAATTTCAAAATCCCTCTATGCATAACAAAATTACAGCCTGGACAAGATCGGACTACATGACCTCTAAGTGTGACATTGACCTTTGAGCTTGAGGCCTGAGTGTTGCGTGCGACACATTGTCCTCTTATAGGTGATCATTTGTGCCAAGTTATTTCAAAATCTCTCTATGCATGACAAAGTTATAGCCCGGACAAGATCGGACGCACATACACCGAACCGCCATTGTGACAGCTATGTCAAGCTGTCCGCCAGCGGGGGCTCGACAAAAAACCCAATTTAAGGCAAAACAATGCAAATTTTCCCAATTAAATGGGTACCGATACCATTCCCAAAAGGGTGAAGAAAATCGCTGGATCCATCCGATGTGCAAAATTTCATACAAAACTGACACAAACAACGATGAAATTTTGCACATTCATTTGTTACCTTCAGTTTAATTAATGTTTATTAAAATGTTTTTTCTAGAAATGACTCACTTAAGTTTTTGGTGTACGAGTCATTAATTCATATGATGCTTTAAGGCTATCTTGTTTTGTGATTAAAGTACATTTTTATTGAATACGTACAACTGCTCGCAATGTCAACCCAAAAGGAATTATATTTAGGATTACAATATAATCCCGCCGAGTTGTGGAGCTATTTAATAAATAATAATTAAACTGAAGGACTGGTAACATGCACCTCTATTTAATGCATGCACACATTTCATACGAAACTGAAGCATACTACGATGGCTTGCATTTGTAACTGGATGACACCAATCACTCTAGACCCCTTAACACAAGTCAAAATAAGCACTCTGTATTAAATTGAGTGTCATAGATACATCATTTTGTATAAAAACACATGGATTTGTCACCATAAATAAAAACAATTAAAAACAGTCTGGACACAATAAGTGCACCTTGTGCTAAAAAATCACAGAATTTAGAGGACATTTTTTTTTTGGCAAAATATTATTGAAAAAGACAGAACAAGGGAGTTCTAGATTTGAAATGCCAAGTGTTTTTTCGTGTTTTTTCACCTTTTCTTGTTAGAATATGCTAGATTTCTTAAAGTTTATAGCTCAAAGGGGAATGAGGTAATTTCGCTTATTACGTTAAGTGACATCACATTTTAGGTACGTTTTTTTGGAAAATGTGTGGACATGTACTGGAGTTTATAAGCTTAATGAGCTGAATATGGCAAGTTTTAAGTTTGGTAAAACAATATTTACAGCTCAACACCCTCAGCTGAAGGAATAAGATGGCCAAATGGCCCTAAATCGCTCATATCACCACCGCTGGTTAATAAAAGAAGTGGTATAAAAATGTAGCATTTCCCCTATTATCTTTAAAGCAATTTTTTACCCCAGGTACTTCATTTGAACAAACATGAGTCTAGAGTCAACAACTGTTGAAAACTTCCCAGCTGGTCTAGGTTTGGGCTATTTTAAGTAACTGCCGCCATCTTGGATGTCGCGTTGACCTAATTTTAATAAATTCGGAAAACATAGACCTCAGGAATATTCATGGGAAGTAAGGTCAAAACTGGCCGAGCTGTTTCTGAGGAGAAGCCATTTAAAGCAAATAACATTTTCAAAGTAGCTATCTCACCAACAACAGCCAAATTTTACATCATATGTACACCGTTTCTAAACCTGCTGACGACAAGGTATATATATAACTTAACATATTTTGAGAATTCAAACTCTAAAGAAACAATATAAAGGGTTTTAACCAGCCTGGCCAAACCCAGAAACTGGAGCTACGAATTAAGAATTACCAACTTATTATTCATTTTACGCATATTCAATCGCGGGTAGTTTTAGAACCCACGAATAAACCTTTCTTTTAATCGGTACATATACATTATTATATGACCTGGACACCTAGATAGTATTGATACACGGTTTGTAGTGTTATTTGGCGGGTTAGTTTCTTTACGTTTTCCTTATAAATCTTAAGATAGTCTAGTTTGAAATGTGTTTTTTAAAAAGAACTAACCTGCCAAATAACAGCAAAATTACACTACAAAACCGTTTATTATGAACTCTATCCAGGTGTTTAGGCCGTATAATAATCTACATGTGCCGATTAAAAGTATATTTTTTCACTGGTTCTGAAAATACTCGCGATTGAATATGCGTAAAATGAATTATGAGTTGGTAACTCTTAATTCGACGCTACAGTTTTGGGGTTTGGTCTGGCTGGTTAAAGCCATTTACACTCAGCCTATATAGTTTGGATTCTCAAAATATTAAGTTATATATTTATACCTAGTCGACAATAGTTTTAGAAACGGCGTACATATGTTGTAAAATTCAGCTTTTGATGGCGTGATAGCTATTTTAGGGTTCATCCATTTTCTGTAACAGAAACAATCTTGGATGTCGTGATGACCTAATTATAACAAACTTGAAAACCATTGATCTTAGGATCCCATGTGAAAATTGAATTGGCTAGACAGTTTTTGAAGAAAAGTGGTTTAAAGCAAAAATTGACAATGAACGAATGGACGAAGGGCGGTTCCAACTGCCAACTTTGATCCTTCAGATAAGGGGAGCTAAATAATCGGTAACCAATCATCAAGCTCATAATGCGACTGAGTAATGGGTCAACTACTGAACTCGAACTATCACTGAAGGTGATGAATACCCCCACTTTTTTGCTCTAGCCGATGATAGGCAAAATCAGAAATAATAAATGCCTAAAATATCTGTTAATTTAATGTGAAAAAAATTCTAATTAAAACAAAGGTCCATAATTCTGTAAAAAAAATAATTGCAGAATCGCAAAACCATTAATACAGAGACACATCATATCATCACGTGTGAACTGTATGTCAAGTGTAATAACAATGCATGGAAATTGTTAAAGTGAAAGCCACAAGAAGTTCATTATGGAGTGAAAAACTCCAAGTCAAATAAAGGGCCATAATTCTGAAATAAATTAGGCAATCAATGATGGGTGATGTACAGGGACATAAGGTCATCAGTTGTTATGTGTATATTAAGTTCGAGAAAAATCAATTTGAAAATGTTTGAGAAAAAATGTGTTACATGTCATTATACAATATTACAGTGGAAAATTCTAAGTCAAACAAAGGGCCATAATACTGTAATAAATTTGGCAATCAATGATGGGTGATGCACAGGGACATAAGGTCATCAGTTGTTACGTGTACACAACATTATTTTGGGAACAATCGATTCGAAAATGTTTGAGAAAAAATATGTTAACAGGTCATATATGATATTAAAGTGGAAAATTCTAAGTCAAATAAAGGGCCATAATTCTGTAATCAATTTGGTAATCAATGATGGGTGATGTACACGTAATGTCATCAGTTGTTATGAGTATATGAAGTTTGGGAACTATCCATTCAAAAGTGTTTGAGATATGCAAGTATTAAAAATGTGTTACGCGAATGTGTGATGGGACGCAACGCGACGTGACACGCCACGACCACGTTGATTCCTATATAGCACCCACTTCACTTTGTGGAAGGTGGGGTATAATAATCGTAACAGTACGACATACCTCAATGAAATTTGACAGCAGCACGCAGCTCAATTCTTGCTCCAGAATCTCCCTGTTGGCCTGGTTGTTATAGCAACATGAGATCAGGGTAGGGAACAGTATATTTACGAGACGGGGGTCGGAGAAATACGAGAACGGTAGGGAACACATCTGCTGAAGCACGGTTGGTGGCTGACCGGACTGAATCACAACCTGAAATATAGGTACATATCTTTATATTTAATGTTTTAAACAACTCTGTATCATTATGGTGAAACATTAGTTTCACATTGTCAAGTGGCAGACAAGTAAAGTCCTACTCATTAAATGGACTACAGCTCTCCTGAGGAATCTGTACATTGCGAGAACAGGTTAGTGCATGGTATGAAAGGTTAGATCAATGAAATGCATAAACAAACTTCGACGGTGTTTATTTTGTGTGGCTTGTCGTGAAACTCCCACAATTTCAAACACAAAAAGTATACCTGGAATTATAAAGTAATACCTGATAATCATTCTTATATTTTCAGTTTCGGAAATTGTGTGTATTTGTTATAGTTATTCTATTTCAGTGTCATAATTTGTAGAAATTATGTATAAAATCATCAATATCAAATTTGTGACAAAAAATTACCAAAGCTGTATATGGATAATGTGAAAGTCAAATAAATATACATGTGCCAAAAAATTGTTCAACTACTTAAACTAAAGCACTTAGAAACCATCTGCAAATGCGTTACTGAATGCTACAAAGTAGATGGGATCACCGTGCTAAATGTTAGGCTCTACATCAATAGTTGTAGTACGAACGACAGCATTTATATGATATGAATATACTCTTGTATGACGGCGATCTGATTCTAATGCACTACCCTGTGCTCGCTGCGTACAGATTCCCCAGGAGTTTACGCTCGATGTGTGCAAGTGATTGGGTGAAACCAAATACATATGTGCATCGGTTTTGTATGAAATGTACACAATGTCATGCAATAAATTGAGCTGAATGTTACCTTCGGTTTAATTATTGTTTATGAAACTTGACCACTCCTGGGTTTTTGTTGTTTAATCACAAATATTAATTGATATGTGGTTCATATTGCTAGCTGTTGTACATGTAATTCAATAAAATAAATTTGATCACAAAACCAGAATTTATTTAGTCTTTAAGCTAATATTAATGATTTATACACAAAAACTAGCTGATTTGTCCAGACGAAACTACAATAATTAAATCTGACAGATCATGGGGCCCATTTTTAGTGCATATATATGCACACTGAACACTTTATTTATTATTGACACACTTTATTTATTTATTTGAATGGTGTTTTACGTCATTTTTTGAACATGTAAGGCCAAAAATGATGATCAATGATTTTGTGGTGGAGGCAGACCACATCATTTTTCCTGGGTAGAACCAGTACTGTATACCTCCCGCCATCCGAAAGAATCAACACTTTCTCACTTGACAAGTGAATCTCCCAGTGGGATTTGAACCGACTGCGGTGAGAAGCAAATGGTTTTTTTTAGACGCAGCATCTTTACTTATAATCCCGGCCACTGAAACCCATCATGATGATTTTATTTGTATTTAGACTTGACACTATTAACCCTTAACCCCCTACATATACTGAAAGGAAAAAGAAACGCATAACGGCGCACGCCCCACCCACTAAAAATTCCGGATCATACATGTATGTCCATGTTACTGTAGATAAAATATCAAACAATTTCGATGCACGCCCGCAGTATAAAATCGCTCGCTCGACGCGTAATGGCTAATGAGTGGTTTAATTAACACATTGCTAAATGTTTTATTTGAAAACAGACTTTTTTACCCTATCGATGCACTATCGCAACCATTTTATGAGGCTAGAGACGGACCCGAAAATTGACCAAAATCTTACGTCCCCCCTAAGCTGAAATCCTGGATCCACCCGATATGCTATTGTTAATCGAAATGGTACAGGGCGACATTAGGCCTGCCCTTTCGAAAAGAAGGTTTAAACAGCACTGAACACACCAATGGTTACCCTTTAAAGTTTCATTATCGACAGAAAGCGCATTTGACTCAAGTTGAGCAAACTTAGGTTTTAAACTTTGCAATCTCTTAACATTAAAAATAATACTGAAATGGCTTGACTTTTTTAAGTGAAACTTCATTTATGAATTTCGTGTAACAAAGTATACTTTGATTAAAAAAGTCTACTACATGACAGAGTTGTCCTTTCTGTAATTAGTTGTAGCCCCTTTTTGTACAAAACACGTTGAGATATATCTGGAATATTACGTGGCATTAGGTGTATATAATAGTGTAGTATAGGCAATTTTTTGATTATGCATTTCTAATTCTTGTTCCTTTCAGTATATATATATATAATGGACTGATCTTTCTTTGAATTAAGACCATTCCATTTATATGCCAAATTTACTCGCAAGCTGATCTGGGTTTACAATGGACGCAAAGGCTATTATTATAAGTCATGCTTAGCGGGTTAGGGGTTAATGCCTCCAGAGTCCATTTGAAATACAAACCTGTCCAACTTATTCTTAACAATAAATAGAGGATATTTGTTGGTTTGGAGTGAATATAGGATTTATTTTCATCGAGAAGTGAGAACACTTATATTTTCAAGGACAAACCCCAACAAATATTCTATTTATTATATATACTCCCAACCTTGAAACTTATGCAGAAAAAACATAATGTGCCAAAACAGTGACATCAATAACGTCAACAATGTCATTTTCGGTATTTCACATGTGAAATATAAACAATGAAAATATAACATTTTATTTTAATCATAAAATCCACTATTACACTGTAAAGTATATAATAAATAACTGCTAGTATTTTCAGTCAGGTATTTCCTTATAACAACATATTGTTCTGACATCTGTAATAAGCAACCATATTAATTCTGTGAACTACTATATTTTGGTAGTGACATATAATGTTTTTTGCATCAGTTTAAACAGGTTATCTTTCACTGGCAATACTTTCCCTTTTCATTTTGCAACTACAGCAGAAGTTGTGTGGATTATTTGCAGACTCCAGAATTTACAAATACAAATGGAACCAAATTTAAACAGGATTTTCTGTCAGTTATTTATGACTCGATGTTTAAGAAGCGACATGCCTTTAACCTTTAACCCACTAAGCACGACTATAATAGCCTTTGCGTCCATTGTAAACCCAGAGCAGGCTGATCAGCGTTAACAATGTCTGACTGATCATTCATTTTTTTCCAAAACACTCCTTTGTCACATAAATGGAATGGTCTTAATTAAAAAAGAAAAGAACAGTCCATTATATATATTTAAGCGGGGAGGTTAAGGGTTAATAAAGAAGCCTACAATAATTTTTCATTCAACTGTGAACTATTAAACAAGTTAATAAATTTAATTCACCAAATGGAAGCGGAAGCTGGAATGAAATTTTCCTTTCCATGGATAACTGCTCAAGAAAAGACTAGGCAATCTCCAACCATCTGTATCTAATTAAAACAAATGTGTATAAAATAAAATAATACGACAGCAGAAAAGTTAAGACGTAATTAAATCTTTTAATCTTCAGTTGAATAAGACATGTTTATTTGAAGCCATGATTCAGTGGCTGATTCAGGAGCTATGAAGAATGAATAGGGAAATTGAAGCGAGTAAAAATTGTATTCATTTAAACAATTTGTCAATCTAAGCCTTTGACAGTAACACGCTGAAGTTAATCTGTAAACTTCACAATATCGTTTCTAGAAGTTCGTTGCAAAACCGCAGGAAGGTAATAATGAACAGTTGTTGCGTCGGCAGACCAACAATAGGATCTTCAAATAAGTTCCGCCTGATTAAACCCTCCACCGATTTCGTGGCGGAGAATTAACTCGTACACAGTTGTTATCAACGACAGGCATACAGTCACTGCTGTGGGATCTGGTCCCAATCTTTACGCTTCATTGATTATATTGAATTATAGATTCGCTGATGTATTCAAACATTTTAGTAAGCCTGAAGAAGGTACAATTGAAAATTCAATCACTTCTCACTGATTGTAATATCACTTCTCACTGATTGTAATATCACTTCTCACTGATTGTAATATCACTTCTCACTGATTGTAATAACTTCAATAACTTCTGATTGTAATATCACTTCTCACTGATTGTAATAACTTAAATAACTTCTCACTGATTGTAATATAACTTCTCACTGATTGTAATATCACTTCTCACTGATTGTAATATCACTTCTCATTGATTGTAATATCACTTCTCGCTGACTGTAATATCACTTCTCGCTGATTGTAATGACCTTCGGGAAGATAAATGACTGACATAAGGTCTCTTTGTATTGTATTTAAAAACATGATTTAAAACTGTTCAATTAAAACTTGAAAATAGAAATATATTATATTATCAAAATAAATATGTATAGTACGGCAAAAAATCTATCCTTAACTTAATAGCATTTTTTTAGTTTTTGTTAATTTTTTTTTTTTTTAATAAATAAACATAGGAGAGAAGTGTGACAAAACCAGAGGGTTTTTTAACAGTTTCTTTTTGGCCATTTCTGGGACCGAAATTCGGCACCAATCCCAATGCTAAGAAGTATATTTTTTTCCAAACTGGAAAGAAAATAATTCCATTTGAAGCTACACCTCATTAATGCTACAACAAACGCTTTGCCATCCTGTTTGAATGGAAACGCAATTAATGTAAGAATGTTGTATATCGTAAATGTAAAATTAAGCCACCATTTACTGTTCATATATTTATCAAGATTCATGAAGATTCCGTGAACAGTTTTTGAGTTATGCTTCAGAATCAAACATGAAGGACAAATCTCATCTGTATAGGACAAACCTCATCTGTATAGGACAAACCTCATCTGTATAGGACAAACCTCATCTGTATAAGACAAACCTCATCTGTATAGGACAAACCTCATCTGTATAGGACAAACCTCATCTGTATAGGACAAACCTCATCTGTATAGGACAAACCTCATCTGTATAGGACAAACCTCATCTGTATAGGACAAACCTCATCTGTATAGGACATATGACAAACCTCATCTGTATAGGACAAACCTCATCTGTATAGTCTGTATAGGACAAACCTCATCTGTATAGGACAAACCTCATCTGTATAGGACAAACCTCATCTGTATAGGACAAACCTCATCTGTATAGGACATAGGACAAACCTCATCTGTATAGGACAAACCTCATCTGTATAGTCTGTATAGGACAAACCTCATCTGTATAGGACAAACCTCATCTGTATAGGACAAACCTCATCTGTATAGGACAAACCTCATCTGTATAGGACAAACCTCATCTGTATAGGACAACCCTCATCTGTATAGGACAAACCTCATCTGTATAGGACAAACCTCATCTGTATAGGACAAACCTCATCTGTATAGCCCATTTCACCGGTACTTCGGAAATCTCCGTACACTGTTCGGAATTCCAGTCCGTGGCGGAAAGTCACATGACTTCAAGAACTAATCAGTTGCTGGTAGTCACAGAAGTATCAACACTCACAAATTAACCAGTTTCAGTGTTTATATAATGAGTTAATGAATTCGTATTGTTTCGCTAAATCACCGCAATCATTAGTGATATTCTATACAGAAACAATCTTGACTCATTCCTTGGAAACTAGATCAGATTTCAAGGCTACAGGAACACGTGTTGAATTGTTTACATTGGAGCATGTGCGCGTAAGTTGGAACCGGTGTTACGATAGAAATATTCATTGTTTTCTGACAATCTCGTTTTTGAATTGTAGCAACAAACACGCTTTATTTTTTGTTTTTCTACAGTAACAAACACATTAATAACATAAATATGTCATGCTTTCAAGTTATGGTCTGACATTTAATAACATTTTTGTATTGTTTTTAATTCACATTGGGCACCGTTACAATGAATATTTAATGTGCCTACCAGCGTTTGATTGGTCGACCTATTTGGCTACTCGGAGAAAGTTCGTTATTATCCGTGATCGTTCGGCAAATGTCGGGGTGAAATGGGCTATAGGACAAACCTCATCTGTATAGGACAAACCTCATCTGTATAGGACAAACCTCATCTGTATAGCCTCTGAAACTTTGTTTCGAGGGGAATATTCAGCAAATATACTGATAAAAATAAGTTGAGTAAATTGCATGGCAAATTCATTTGCACATATTCTAGGCTATGCGTGGCAGAGGTCATTAACAATATAATTAACATTATTAGCAGATATATGCAGGGCCTTGTGTTTGAAACGATATCTTCCAAAAAAATAACGAAATGTTTTAATCTACCTGTTTTACAGATATTATAATTTCATTCTTATTTCAATCTAAAGGGAGTAATTTCAATTTTTTAAAACTTTGGTTTGTTATTGCATTATAATGACAAGGTTAGTATCCATTGATTTTGCGGTTTTTATAACTTGGAACCCAGAACTGTTATTTAGTGACGTTTAATCATGTTCTTTATCATATTGGTATTTTTTAAATATGAAATACGCCGTTTTAACTAAATGGGAGATAATTATGATACTTATATTGGATCACAACTAATTATTGAAAGAGAAGATCACCCTATGTAATGCAAATGTTTTATAATACTTCACATTATAAAATAGCTTTCAATTTCTTTAAGCTAAATGGACTTGCTAAACTTATTTTTTTCAGTATATATTAGGTTTTATACATCATGCCTAACAACCTTAAACACAAAAGCAAATTTCTTGAGGAATAATTCTAGCAGATCAAAGTCAAACTCACAATAAATACTGAACTAAATGCTCTGCCCCATGGGCTTCCCAAAAATAAACACTTGTTTTTTACTATAAACAATGAGTAATGTAAATCTCAGGCCATCAGACACCAACACATCCCGCGATGACACGAATCAATTTAACCGCAGACCAATGCTTTCTAAAGTGTTAAAATATAAGTAAACTACTGACAGATGATACTCAAAAGTATGATTAAAATTACATCTGTAGATCAGAAACAATACGTCTGACACAAATGATCTGTTTTATGATGATTTTTTTTTTTTTAAAGCTCCTTCCAAAATAAATTCTATGTGAGTGAATTTCACAGGGAAAAGTGTAGTGTAACACCATTACAAGATTCAAGAACAGCATCCCCAGTGAAAATGGATCTGGAATGGAATTTGATGCCTGACTGGAATTCCACTGTAACTCACTGGAATTCCACTGGAACCAAAGAACAAAATTCCACTTAAAACAGTCTATTAAATCATTTTAGAATTATTTTATCATTAGAATTTTGTGTTTCTGAGTTTCAAGAACCTCACTACTCAATGTCCAGTAAAACCTCAGTGTGTTCTGAGAATAAAATGAGCATTCAATTAACTGGTTTCATTGGTCCAATTTTTATCAGTGAACCAATCAGAATGCTTCATTCATAATTTCCTTTGGTTGCTTCTATCATGACATCACTTTCTGGTATTATGACATCACACCCTGGATAATTATGACATCACGTCATGCTATTATGACATCACATCATGCTATTATGATGCAGCTCAATGTGTTCTCAGAACACAATGAGCCTTTTAATTGCTGTGAGCAACAGATTAAGAATATTTGTATCACTCATTGAGGAATGAGTTTCTTGAAACCAAGAATCACAGAATTCTAAAGATAAAATAATTCTAAAATGATTTAATAGACTGTTTTAACTGGAATTCCACTAACAAATTCCAGTGATACTGGAATTCCACTGGAACCAAAGAACAAAATTCCACTTAAAACAGTCTATTAAATCATTTTAGAATTATTTTATTATTAGAATTTCGTGTTTCTGGGTTTCAAAAACCTCATTACTCAATATCCAATAAAACCTCAGTGTGTTCTGAGAATGTAATGAGCTTTAAATTAACTGGTTTCATTGGTCCAATTTTTATCACTGAACCAATCAGAATGCTTCATTTTTATTTTCCTTTGGTTGCTTCTATCATGACACCACTTTCATGTATTATGACATCACACCCTGGTATTATGTCACGTCACCATGGTATTATGACATCACGTCATGCTATTAAGACATCACGTCATGCTATTCTGATGAACTCAGTGTGTTCTCAGAACAGAATGAGCCTTTTAATTGCAGTCAGAAACAGATTAAGACAGTTTGTATCACTCATTGAGTAATGAGTTTCTTGAAACCAAGAATCACAAAATTCTAAAAAATAAATAATTCTAAAAGGATTTAATAGACTGTTTTAACTGGAATTCCACTAACAAATTCCAGTGATACTGGAATTCCAGTGGAATAAAAAGAATTGCAGTGACAAATTCCACCCAGTGAAAAAATTTCAATGGAATTCCAGTGGTATTCAATGGAATTTAGAATTCCAGTTGAAAAGTCAATACAAATTCCAGTGGAATAATAAATTATGAATTACCTCTCTTTATAATATATATATTGACAAGGTATTCTTTTCTGTATATTCATATTTGTTATCATTGTGTGCACACGTTTTACCAAATTTAATTGTATTTACTTATGATATCACTTCAAATAAGTATTATAAATAAAAAAATATATTTTTTATTTAAATATTAAAAACCAATTTAATGTTATATGTGAGTAAAATATATAGATCTAGTTATTTTGTATATATAGCCGAAGCATTGTGGTGTAGTGGTTATAGCGTCTGCCTTGCATTCGGGAGGTCGTGGGTTCGAGTCCCCTGACCGCGTCATACCAAAGACTTTAAAAATGGAGTAGTCACTTGTAACCCTTGCCTGACGAGCAAATAATGGGTAGTGCTGCGACTGATTGACCAGAGTCAGAATAATGTGACTGGCGGGTGGGGGTATCATGTCTACTACGGCGTGGTATTCCAGTGTGGCAGCACTATGAAGAAACCATTGAGTTCGCTGCTTCAAGTAGACATATCACATCACACAACAACACACAGATAAAAGTCCAGACATTGTGCCTATAATCGTCAGGTAGGACGCCTGTCGTAGGTGGAGGGACTATAATCTTTAGAAATACACACACACACGTATTTATAGCCAACAGTGGTTTGTAACTTGTAAAAAAAACACCACTCTGGAGTATCGAGTATCTTTGCAGATACTTTGTCTCTCTCAGAGACCCTTTTACAAAGACTTTGTATTGAATTGGGGTTATATGGTTATATGGCGCCTAACAGGCATGAACATGTCAGGCTCATCCTCCATGTACATCGAGATAAAATATGGAAAATGGGCCTAGAACCTTCTCACCCTGAACTGCAGAGTTGCTGCAAATTCTATCGTAGAGACACAGGCTCAACTGGATTGCTTGTTATACATTTATTTTTCATTGTAAACTTCTTTGCCAACTGCTATCTGGGTGGAATTCCACTGGATTGAAGGTGGAATTTCACTGGTATTGTAGTAGAATTCCACTGGTATTTAAGTGGAATTCCACTAGTATTGGTGTGGAATTCCACTGGTACATTTCAACGGAATTTTTCTCTTTACCAGTGGATTTCCACATTAATACCAGTGGTATACCAGTGGAATTCCACTTGCGTTCCAGTGGAATTCCACTTGCGTTCCAGTGGAATTCCACTAGAATTCCGTTGAAATGTAGCACTGGAATTTAACTGGAATTTCATCTGAAGTTCCAGTGGAATTAAGACCATTCCATTTACTCGCAGGCTGATCTGGGTTTACAATGGACGCAAAGGCTATTATAGTCGTGCTAAGTGGGTTAAGGTTTAATATTCCTATATCATTTCGAATAAATGATCCCAACAAAATGTTTTGTATCGGCCATTTAAATGGCGAAAACAGGCAGTGCCATATATCAGCCTCCAGTCCGAATTGTCAGAATTAGTCAAATTTCTCAAAATATTATGCTAAAAACCAGTTATTGATCATTCCATGAGGCTAACTCAGTAAAATATGATTTAGAACATCTTTATTGTAGTCCATCACCACATGTTTATCTTGAAAATCAAATATTGATGACAATGGCTATTGACAATGAAAACATAACCTTTCCCAATCAAAAATGTTTCCATTGGGGAATTTCTAGTAGAAACCGATCAACAATAACCTACGTAAAGCCTACACTTTATTGTTTTCCGATAGTTTTATAGCACGTCAATCTACGTCACAAGGGACAGTTTATATGCTCATACAAATAAAATATTTATATGGATGAAAAAAAAGAAAAGATAATAGGATATTTGTGGAGATAAAGAATATAAACTAGAAATTGTTATTGTCCATGGGACAAAAACGTATGGCTCCCCCACTCGCCCAAACATGCATAATTGACAACTCTAGGTCCAACCGTTCTCTATTGAACCGAGATCGTATCCCTGAAACTGTATCTACTATCTGTATCAGTAAGGCCACATAAAAAAATATGTGTGGTTCAGGTAACCCGACCGACTCTATTTTTTTAAGGGGCCGACCCTAAAACTTTTTATGCAAAAATTAAAAAAATAAATATTTTTTTTTTATTTTTTTTTTATTTATTTTAAAAAAAAAAGAAAAATAATTAAAAAAAAAAAAAAAAAAAAAAAAAAAAAAAATAATTATTAAACAAAAAAAAATCAATAGGTGTCATCTACTGGTTATGACCAACCATCCTTCCAAGTTTGAGGACCCTAGGTCCAACCATTCTGTAGTTATTGATCGGACATCGTTTTGATAGTGAAGGTCACCGCGACCTTGACCTTTGACCCAAAATCAATAGGGGTCATCTACTGGTCACGACCAACCATCCTTCCAAGATTGAGGACCCTAGGTCCAACCATTCTCTAGTTATTGATCGGACATCGTTTTGATAGTGAAGGTCAGCGCGACCTTGACCTTTGATCTAGTGACCCCAAAATCAATAGGGGTCATCTACTGGTCACGACCAACTATCCTTCCAAGATTGAGGACCCTAGGTCCAACCATTCTCTAGTTATTGATCGGACATCGTTTTGATAGTGAAGGTCACCTTTGACCTAGTGACCCAAAAATCAATAGGTGTCATCTACTTGTCATGACCAACCATCCTTACAAGTTTGAGGACCCTAGGTCCAACCATTCTCTAGTTATTGATCGGACATCGTTTGTGACACAGACACGCAGACAGACAGACACGCAGAGAAACAGACAGACAGAAAGCACAAAATCAATATGGCTCCCCTACCACACTTTGTGTGGGGGAGCCATAATTATCTAAAGTTTAAAATAGATAATGGAGCACGAGTCACGTTCCTGTGCCTTGTTCCAGCATGTAGAGCACGAGTCACATTTCTGTGCCTCGTTCCATCATGTGGAGCACGAGTCACGTTCCTTTGCCTTGTTCCAGCGTGTGGAGCAAGAGTCACGTTCCTGTGCCTCGTTCCAGCATGTGGAGCACGAGTCATGTTCCTGTGCCTCGTTCCAGCATGTGGAGCACGAGTCACGTTCCTGTGCCTCGTTCCAGCATGTGAAATACGAGTCACGTTCCTGTGCCTCGTTCCAGCATGTGGAGCACGAGTCATGTTCCTGTGCCTCGTTACAGCATGTGGAGCACGAGTCACGTTCCTGTGCCTCGTTCCAGCATGTGGAGCACGTGTCACGTTCCTGTGCGTCGTTCCAGCATGTGGAGCACGAGTCACGTTCCTGTGCCTCGTTCCAGCATGTGGAGCACGAGTCACGTTCCTGTGCCTCGTTCCAGCATGTGGAACACAAGTCACGTTCCTGTGCCTCGTTCCAGCATGTGGAGCACCAGTCACGTTCCTCTGCCTCGTTCCAGCATGTGGAGCACGAGTCACGTTCCTGTGCCTTGTTCCAGCACGTAGAGCACGAGTCACGTTCCTGTGCCTTGTTTCAGCATGTAAAACATATGACTATTGTCATTAAAGGGACACACGGCAATACTGAATATTTAAAAAACTCAAGGCGTCCCGTGAGTTTTTTCACATAACTTGCATTTGTTCAATCATTAATATTAATTTAATTATAAGAATATTTTAAAGCTAATTGTTTTTGCATATTACTAACTGGTGATTATATTGCACCAATAATATGTATAAATATATGGTAAAATAAGAAGAAAAATTAAAACTCTATATAACTTTTTAATTCCTATGAAGTCAATGGTTAGAACTATTTATCAGAGGGAGTGACTACTGACCGGAGAAGGGTACTATGGCACGAGGCGGACCACCGAGTACAATAGTATCCTTCAAGGGTCAGTAGTCACTCCCGAGGATAAATAGTTCTAATCCATTGACTCCTAAGGCATTAAATAGTTGTTTTATTATATATCATAAAATATAACAGTTTTGATTTTTTACTTATAAAATTAAAATTTGAGCCGTGTAAACAATGTATCTGCTTCCTTTGTTCATTTCAACAAGTGCGTCACTGACATAGATTGACTATTGCACGGTCACGTGACGCTTTGCTGTTTTTTAAAAAAAAACGTGTCAATGACAAAGATGTACTATTGCACGTTAAATTTACTATTGCACGGTCACGTGATGAACTTTTGAACGGTTGGCATATTTCCAATGAGAATGGTCAAAACTATTTAATCACACGTGACTGCTTCTAGACCAATGAAAAACGCTTATATTTTATGATATATAATAAAAACTTTAATTACATGCAAGCAGGTTTAAAGTGAAAATGATACTGGATTAATTAATCAAGATGCTAATTATAATGCTCGATAAAACCTTCAAGATTGCCACGCCCTTAAAAGCTCAAATCTATGATGGAATCGAATCGGATCAACATGCTGAATATTCAGACTCTGTACGAGCTGATCTTATTTACTTTGACGAGAGATTGATGAATTTATACAACAGTAAACGACTGGAGCCGAGCCGTCTCCACAGAATCTGAGCGGTGTTGAGGTGGTGTTAAAATTCTTACCTACCTTTAAGTGCAGATACAGAAAGTTTTTTGAGGATATGAAAATATATTGAACATTTTTACACAGTATTCAACCCAGTATTTACCTATCAATTTTCCATATGTTTTAATCTTGAATAAACGCCCTCCTTTTGCAAACTGTAATTAGAATTATGACATCATAGTTCTTAAAATGTCGCTCCGATAACAGTTTTAGAACAACCTTCAAATGGTCGTATCTTTTTTGTTTATCATCAGGTTTTGATATTCTTTCACCCTTTTCCAAGTTTTTGAGAACACTCAATAATAACGATTGTTTGGCTGTATGCCTTCATTCCAATAATAAGAATGTCACAGTATTGTTAATGCCACATGGATATTGTCTTACGGGTTAATATCAAATATTTTTGATAAAGAAATATGAAGCAATTCTGGTAACTTTCACAGCCCTCTAACAAATAATTTGTAATTTGCAAGTGACAGGTTAAAGGTTAGTTAACAGGGTGGCCACAGGAATTAAAAATAAAAGTCCTTGATATTGCCTTGATTTTTCCCTGACCCAGCATAGGGTTTCCCTGATTAACACAAGGAAATAGACAGACTCCATCCTCTCCTTATAGCTGGAAAGCATCTCATGGCTGAACGGTTGACCACGTTGCATTGTAAACCTTCGCCTCTCACCGATGTGGGTTGGGAGCTCGACTTGTGAGGAAGTGTCGATTCTTACGGATGGCGGGAGGAGTACAATACAGTACTGGTTCTACCCAGGAAAAGTGAGTGGTCTGCCTCCACCACAAAAAAAAATCGACCGTCATATAATTTATAACCTTACGTGTTGAAAATGACGTAAATCACCATACAAACAAAGAAAACCTTACTGCTGGTACAAGCATAATTCCTTTTTTCCCTTCGCATTTTTGTATGCTTCTTTATTTCATATAAACCATTTAAGCAAATGAATACCATCTAAAATGATTACAATTGATGTATTAATATGGAAATACTTTCCATAGTAACAGGTATTTTTTTTATCGTTGAACTTTTCGTTATTTCCAACACACATGATGACAAGTCAGAAAATGTCTATATTCCTTTTCTGAGTACTTATCACATACGCACATAAGCTGATAAACCGTTACGTCGCCTCATCCATTGGTCAAATGCACCTTTATAGCACGATTCATGAAATGAAGATGATTTGACGCATCATCTACCTGAGTCCATCACAGAAATGTTAGCCTCCGAGTTCCGATTTCAAACATGTTACCAGGCAAAATCCGTTACTCTTTTCAGCAGTCAAGGAACTTCTGAAAAACCATCACCTTAAATGGTGATGATGTTTCATCACATCATAATTAAATACGCGACTCGCTACCATGCTACAAGTGAGAGGCGGGGATTGGGTGGTGGGGGCAGGGAGGTTTGCAACATATATGTGTAAGAATTGACTAAAACAACACAGAAATATTTTTAAAAAAATAAATAAAAAAAAATTCAAGTGTGGGGCGTGGTGGGTGGGGTGATGGTATGAGAGGTGGGGCGTGGGGGGACGGATGGGGAGGGTTGCAACATATATGTGTAAGAATTGACTAAAACAACACAGAAATATGTAAAAAAAAAAAAAAAAGTGTGGAGGGGAGTGGGGGCAGGGGTAGAGGGGGGGGGGGGGGGGGGGGGAGGAGGGAGCCCATGCCCCAATATGGGTGAAGTAATAAGATGCATAATGTTATAACAAATCCCAAACCAAAATTATAGATATATACATGCTTACATGCAAACCTAGATCTGCCTTTATTGCACATTGTATGGGCCATCACAATTTGGGTTCCATGGGAGCCCAGCATTTGCAGAAGACAAAATTACTTATCCAACACTTTACAACATACTATAATGAAACCAATTCCAAAATTTAGTTCAGCTAGGACAAAAATGTAAGAGATATAGACCTGTAAACACAGCTTACATGCAAAATTTGATGTGAAACAGACATATTTTAAGGGCTATCAGAATTTGGGTTCCATGAGAGCCCAGGGGTTACAGGAACCAAAATTACTTAAGCAGCCCTTACGATAATGCTATAAGGAAGCTAATGGCCAAATTTTGTTGTGCTAGGGTAAGAATTGTAAGAGATATAGACTTGTAAACACAGCTTACACGCAAAATTTGATGTGAAATGGGGCACTTTTTATTGGCTATCATAATTTGGGTTCCATGGGAGCCCATGGGTTACAGGAAACAAAATTGCTTATGCAGCCCTTAAGATAATGCTACAAGGAAGCCTATGAACAAATTTGGTTGTGGTAGGATAAGAAATGTAAGAGATATAGACTTGTAAACACAGCTTACACGCAAACCTTGATGTGGGACGCCGACGCCGGGGTGATTACATAAGCTCTCTTATTCTTCGAATAGTCGAGCTAAAAAAGTATAGGCGAAGAATTTAGCTATGACTTGAGCGTTTCACTTTGATCAATTTATCAGTTTTTTCTTGTTTTAATCTGGGTGATGGAAAACCCTCACATTGAAAGTTTGCAAGATGATACTATGTGACAATAAATCTTTACCTGAATTATTTTTGAAACATGAAACTATTTTTGTAACATGAAAGATGATGGAAAATAATGACCATGAGACTAAGTGTTTATGATGAAACATCATCACCATTTAAGGTGATGGTTTTTCAAAAGTTCCTGACTGTTCAACGCCTGGGAGTTATTTTGGTACACATCCTGCAATAATAATATCAGCAATTGTAATAAACAAATGTAAAATTTATACATTGACTGCTCATTTTATGATTCTGCCTTTAACTGCAGTATATAACTGTACAAGTTTACCTGATTTTCTCCATTTGTTAGGGTGAAGTATCCCACACACAGTATGACCTCGTGGAGAAGTTCCTCGGCATTGTGATGGGAACAGTACCAGATGAGATAGCTGCTGATATGACGGAACTCTAGAGACATGCCCTCCTGTGCCAGGGTACTCTGAAAAATGACACAATTGCTGTATTATTAATTACCCCTCACGTACTCCACATTTTTTAATTTTTTTTATTTGTACAATTTGATATCTATTCTTTCCAAAACAGCTTTTATAATAAAGTTGTAGATATTTTCACTACCCGATAATATACTGATAAAAATAAGCAAGTAAATAACATATAAATCCCGTTGACCAGATTCTAGGATATGTGTAGAAGCGATCATGGGCAATATAACTTACATAATTATTCAGTTATAAAATAAATATGCCAAAACAAATGTGGTAATCTACATGTTTTACAGAAATTATAATTTCTAATTTCAATGTAAAGAGAGTTAATTTCACAAATGGTAAACTTTGGTTCGACTTTGGTTCCCTATATCTTTATAATGGCAAGGAAATTGTCGATTGTTTTAGCGTATTTTATATAACTTGAGAGCCATAACAGTTATTTTGTAATTTTTAATCTACCTTATTTGTATTTTTAAATGTGAAATACCCGGTAGTATGTTTCAACTAAATGGGAGATAACTCTGATACTTACATTGGAATACAAAAAGGAAGTGAAAAAGAAGATAAACTGGTCATGCGATGATTTAAAATACTTCACAGTATAAAACAACATTACATTTAGTTTAGCTAGATGTGCCTAAGGGTTTGCTAAACATTATTTTTTCAGTATATCTTAAATTCCTGCTCCACATATAGTTACAGACTTTTCACGCAACGTAAAGAGACCCTGTCTAATTATTAAAGATTGTATAGTGGTAATTATTGTCAATACCTCCCATTAGACGCTCATAAAGCAAGTCTTATAAATATACATTAATGGATGTTACCACAAACACAATAAATGGAGAAAAACAAGAATGATGAAGTTCAAATAACCGCAAATGATTGTTATAAATAACATCATTAATGTGTTTACATGTCTGGAACATATTGCATAAGGCCAAATAAAATTATATGTGATGTTCCTATTACACGCTAAGAAAAAACAGGGTAGGTAGGTAGGGAAAATATTTTCTAAACTAAAAACGTGGGTACTTGGGTGAGACATTGTGTCCTATACAAGCTGACCAAGTTTGGAGAAGATTGGATAACAACTATCAACGTAGAGTGCGGACAGCATTTATTTTGTGATTTTTTACCATTCCAATGGGCATAACTCTAGAATTACTGGGCGATCGGGCAGAACTTCGAACTTCGGCGAGACTTTGTGCCCATATACAATTTCCATATACAATTTGACCAAGTTTGGAGAAAATTGGAAAACATCTACCCAACATCATTTATTTTTTAAATTCTTTTTTTAATATTAATAGTGGGGAAACCGGAACCACACATATGATTTTTCTTTGGCCTACTTCTGACTTCTTATCATAATCATAACTCACCTGCATCATCTCCAAATCCAGCGTTGCCATGTGGTTCAACATTCGTAGACCAGTGGTGGCCACTGCAAGGGTATGCTGGGGGAACTCAGGGGGTGGCGCGTCACCTCGGCTAGGTGTCCCAGAGTGCAACAGCATGCCATACAAAAGAGAGACAATCCCGACTAACTCTGTCACTTCAAACGTTGAGATCAATTGCGTTGGGTCCTCACATTTTTTCTTCTCAAATATGGAAGTTTTCCTGTAAATTAAATTATTTATCAAATAATTGTTGATCTTCTGAATCACAATGCTCAGATGAGGTAGAAAATTATTTTAATTTGGATTACTAATATTTAATAGCAACGATATGCACCAGGCTTGGTACAGACCATCCCTGCAAAGTTTCGTTGAAATCCGGCCTGGGGTTCAGGAGAACTAGTCCGGACAAAGTTTGAGAGATAATTCCAGGTAAGCAGGTAAGTCTTCTCAGTAGAAACTAGATAAGGTCAAGTGATATTTTAAATCTGAGCACATACTTTTATTTAGAGAGCGTTTGTTTCACATGAAAAAATATCAAACATATGGAATCGTTTTCATATTTTACGAGTGTTAGCTTGTAAAATATTAAAACATTTCAGCTAGTTAATTGTTTTTTATATCCCACTAACATAACTGCATTAAATATATTTCCATTTAACAACAACAATAGGGCACCTTGTATATTATTGTTGAAACACTGCAGGATATCATCCGATGTTATTACACATGTGCTAATATCACAAAATATGTAATGATGTTATGAATCGGTATACGAGGGACATCATGTGATAAAAGAAAGTATTAACGTGTAGTATACGGGTATCAGAAATGCTCTTCTAACAGCGTGTTACTGATGTTTGATTTGAATGGGTGCTTTTGGTTGACTGTGCTCTGTGAATGCTGTATTTCATATTCAACTTACAGGGAAGAAAAAAAGACTGTCAGTGGTAAGTTTAGTTTACTAACGCCATTAACAACGCAAGTTTTGTAGGATGCATGTATTTCGCATATTTCCGATTTTACTTCTTTCAATATATGAATAAATCACCAGATTTATAGGGAATGTGGATAATTTCTAATATGTACATAACACTACAATCGATATTGGAGACATTTTAATTAAAAATAAACACAACATAAAAAAAATTGCACTTTTAATGGCGTTAAGCATATATACATACCGTTATAAAAGTGTTCATTTCATTTGATCAAACACCTACACTGTATTATGCTATAATATGAAAGATTCTCTGCATGCTACTTATGCGGAGGGACTATAAAACTTAGTATTATACACACATATCCCCACCCACTTTTTACCACTATTATAGAAATATCGCCACATAAGTGAGTTTTCCTTTAAAGGGAGTACATCAGGCTTTTCATGGGGGTCTAGGTGTCCGACTTAAAATTGACAAATATTAATATTTTCTGTTTTACATGGCCAAAACATAATGAATGAGCCTAAAAAGTATCCCTTATTTGCAAAGAAATTCATTCTGCACAGTAATACATGCTATCCTAGGTGACGCACCAGGGTTAATTTCAGCATTTTACGTCCGTTTCCGTCCTGTCTATATGGTGTTTTCAAAGTTTAGACATTAACAAAATGGTTCTAACATCATATTTTGATTAATATAAGTGTTTTATCATCAACGGGAACAATTTTATAATTTAAGTTGTTTCTAGAAAAATCCTGATGTACCCCCTTTAAACTGATTCTGTGTTAAAACTGAAATATTAGCCGTAGTTCTCATGAATCGGCTTTAAATTCATGAAACTCCCATCAAAAATTGTCCACACCAAATCCACTCTAACCATGTGTCTATTTGTCTTTCGGTGACAACAGATTAATAAAATTAATAAAACAATTTTGTAGAATTTGGAACCATATGGACAACATTGACTGCCATTTGCCGGGAAATCCCACAATACGAAGGATTCTCTTTCATTTTGTGGTGCCTTCACAAACAATGGCTCCTATTGTCTTCTCGAGCGAATTAATCCATTATCCTATTTGTCCGTAATAATTTGTATCATCACAAATTTCAACTGCTATTCGAGAAATTTGCTGAAATCATAGAAGCATCCTTTATTAAGTTATTCCGCGCGGGAAGTAGCTTTCAGAAAATTTGAGTACAACGAGTTTTTTATGAGTTTGCAGTATTGAATTTAGTCACTAAAATAAGTAAATTATCGAAGCCATAGGGGGACTGTTTAGTGTCAATTAAATTAAGGCTTTTAGATTTAGATGCGAGTTTTGCGGTGAAGCCTCAAGAAGTTTGAGGCATTTTTTGTCCCTGCATAAAACACAAAATCCATAAAGGCCAATCAGCAAATAGATTTGTAATAATGGAGCATGCTTGTTTTATTTGGTCTCAGGCTACGGCCATAAATATCACAATAGGGGACATCTCTGACCCCTAATAAATCATACCACACACAGAAGAAATGAAAATATGATTATATGACCTTTGAACCTGGGAGGGAAATGTTAATTAAACAAAGAGGTCCAAGGGATTTTTTATTGATCTGAAAAGATATTTAAAAAATTATATTTGTTTTCTGTTTGTTGCAGTTCGTATAAAACAGGCCAGCATTGTGTGTGCTTTTTTACCTTACATTAAGTCTGATAACATACTGTATTAAAAAACAAAACACAAAACAAATTATGTTGTTTTATTTCTTGACTAATGATTAGATATCACAACAAAAAATAATATTATATCCATCCTAATAATTTCTTTCCTATCTATATTTTTTTTCTTTGTAATTTTAGATTTCTTTTTTTTTCAATAAATAACATGCAGTTATCAACATTTTAATGTTTTAATCAATCATACCCTTTTCAAGACCCATAATGCAACACAAATGAAATTCATCGACATTGCGTCATAAAGCATTCATTATTTTTATTCAGCTTAATAAAATATTATATTTTTAAAACATTTACCACCATTTCTAAATTACAAATTATGAATCAACGGTTCTCGCTTCTTTTTCTGTAATAAAATCAGCACCATCAATGAAAATCAGTTAACCTAATTATTATTTGTCGCCATCAATAGCTAGCCAGATGCCTAAATCATGGAGGTCGTATTTATTCAAACATCTCATTTACACCCCTATCCCCGTCTAACGTGTTACCTCCCCCGACAGCCCCATTATGGAACCAGAATATTTCACAAGATTTCAGCGATCAAAATCACACCCTTCTTTATTGGAGAGTTTTCCGTGTTCCCTACACCAACCATTAAACAGACAGAAGAACATGGAGTAACGGGGTATTAGTAGCTCTCCATGGTGTCAATTTCAAAATTGATCACAGCCGATTTTATGTTGATTTCACCAATGACAGGATTGTAGTTTCAATGACATCTGCTTTTGTATAAACAATAAATATCAGACAGGTGTAAAAACGGAGAGGACTAATTACACGCTTATCTGATTACGATGTTTGAAAACAGGCTTCAAGGGAGTGTAGAGTTGGCAAGTTGTGAAATACCAGAAAAGTAACTTGATTACACACAGAGCATTTCACAACTGAACAAATTTGCATTTTATCTTGTTCAAAAAAAAAGTTGCATCATTATCAAACGAGTGTGTTTTTTTCACACTTCTTCGTGTTCTTGCTGATATGAAATGAGCATCTGGATCACGCCTGCCAACCTCTCACAGGGGGAGTCCGTCTCACAAATATGGAGATTTGGGGTAGAAATAGGGAGAGTTGGTCTCAAAAATAGAGAGAGTTGGGTAGATACATGGAAACTTGGGGGTAGAAATAGGGAGACTTGGGGTATAAATAGATGGGGTGGAAATAGGGGAAAGTTCAGAAATACGGATATTTGGGGTATAAATAGGGAGACTAAGAGATCACGAGTGGAAATAGGGAGATTTGGTCTCAGAAATAAGGAGGCTTGGCGTAGAAATAGATGGGGTATAAATAGGCAGATTTGGGGTATAAATAAGGAGATCTGGTGTAGAAATAGGGAGATTTGATCTCAGAAATAGGGAGACTTAGGGTAGTGATATAGGGTGAGTTGTCTCAAAAAATAGTGAGATTTGGTGTAGAAATAGGGAGATTTGGGACAGAAATAGGGAGAGTTGGTGTAGAAAAAGAGAGACTTGGAGTAGAAATATGGAGATTTGGGGTAGAATTAGGGAGACTTGGGGTAGAAATAGGTAGAAATGGGATAGAAATGGGGACACTTGGTGTAGAAAAAGCGAGACTTGGGGTAGATATAGGGAGACTTGGGGTAGAAATAAGATCTGGGGTAGAAATAGGGAGATTTGGGGTAGAAACAGGAAGATCTGGGGTAGAAATAGGGAGCCTTGGGGTAGAAATAGGGAGATTTGGGGTAGAAATAGGAAGATCTGGGGTAGAAATAGGGAACCTTGGGGTAGAAATAGGGAGATTTTGAATAGAAATAGGGAGATTTGGTCTCAGAAATAAGGAGATCTGGGGTAGGAATAGGGAGATTTTGGGTAGAAATAAGGAGATTTTGTTATCAGACCATTTTTTGCATTATTTACCATTGAAAATATTTAAAGTCAATGTAAATTTCACCTGTTAGCATTTTTTTTATATATTAGGATTCTTATTAATTAAAACAAGATTAATTCCATCTTGATTTTGTTGTTTTGGGATCACTCCAAAGAAGCGGGAGATGTTTCTCACACTGTATTTCATTGTATTGCAGGGCCCTGGTCAGCTTTTGGGGTACTGGGGACAGGGCCCTCAGGAAGGGGTATTCTGCATTGTTTTCATATCAAAGGGGAATTTCTAAGAAACACAAATTAGTGTGTGCTTTTTTACTATTTAAGTGGCACTAAGAATGTACCATTCCAAATTACAAAAAGTATGCTGTTTTACTGTATAGGAGTTTAAAATCTTCTAAAAAAAATAAAAAAATATTAAGAATTTTTATGGAGTTTTTTTAAAGGAAAAGGGGGAAAATATATACTTTTAGGGGAGGGGAATGGGGCCCCAGAAATGGCTGATCGAGTGCCCTGCATTGATTTGTTAACTCCATACATAGCGAGTTGCATGGTAACTAATTAATATCTGGCAATGAACTCAAGCATGACAAGGTCAAAATATGCAAACGTGAAACAATTAATTCTGCCAACGGGTAGTTTATGGTTAAACATGAATGCATTTAAGTTTATGATACGGTTATTTACATAACTTTATTGCAGAACAAATGTTGCAGAAGCATTCCTCTCTCTTTTTCCAAGAGATAACAGTAATACCGACATAGCTGAACAAGGGATATTACTCTCAAAAATGGAGAAAACACTACAATCTGTGTTCAAGTCAATTATGTTAACCAAGTTGATCAAGGGGAATAACTGGGTAAAACATTATGGTAAATGAAATCTCATCTCTATGATGAAGAGCTACCTGTTAGACAGGAACTTTGTCAAAGCGACCAGAAGTCCGAGACTGTGTTGTATGAACTCCGCAGCTTCTTTATCATTATCTATAGCTTCCTGCACCATGCGTAGATACTGCGTCAGTTTGTCAACAATCCCCACGCTGATAATGTAACTGAAAATAAACAACAACAAACAATGTAACCTTTATACACCGATCTTAGAGTAAGGTCTGAAGAAATAAGAATTCTGCAGAAATAAAAGTCTCGCTTACACTGCACTTTGACACAGTGAAAGGTGTCTAAATGGGTTACACACATGTCAGGTTACATCACCAACTTTGCAAAGAAAACAACCATTCAATTCCATTGCCTGGTTATTTTCTTTGCAAAGTTGGTGATGTAACCAATAAATAACCATTCAATTCCATTGCCGGGGGCGTCCGTGGCCGAGTGGTTAACGTCTCTGACTTGAAATCACTTGCCCCTCACCGCTGTAGGTTCGATCCCTCTGGGGCCTAGGAATCTTTATGTGAGGAAGCTATCCAGCTGGCTTGCGGAACGTCGGTGGTTCTACCCAGGTGCCCGCCCGTGCACGAAAATTGCCCGGAGGGGCACCTGGGGTCTTCCTCCACCAATGGAAGCTGGAAAGTCGCCATATGACCTTAGCTGTTGGTGCGACTATAAAATCCAATTCAATCAATTCCATTGCCCTTACTTCAAGAAAAAATGCCTTTGTTGCAGTATAAGGATTACCTATACCACCATTTCCGTGGAGTCAAGATCATACCTACATTTGTTAACAGTAAGTCACATTTTACTACCCAATAACCAAAGTTGAAATCATTATTGCCTACAGTTCCTGAGAAAGTGACCTAAACACAAAACTTAAATATTGATGCAGATGTCGTGGGGATAAACACCATATCTCTTTCTTTTCTTCATAAAAGGTGAGAGCATTTTTAGGATAACTCCACGTTTAATTTGCAAATCACGTGTTGTAAATACACTCGTCGGTCCAATCCCTACACAGAGCTGTTGATCCTTGCATCAACAAAAGCATGAAAGTGAATAAACTGTGGTAGTTATTGTTGTCAATCAAAACAATATGGAAAACACCAGCCTCGTTTTGATTTCTGAGGCCAATTGTCAATAAGTATACCCTATACAAACAAGAACAAAAGCAAAATCGAAGTTTTGAGAGATGGATAGTCAGTAGATGTGCGATTTTCATCCAATTCGGCCCTACTCATCCAATCTTGCCCCATTCATCCAATCCTGCCCCCTGTCCCACTTGTCCAATCCTACCCCTGCCCCACGCATCCAATCCTGCCCCCTGCACCACTCATCCAATCCTGCCCCCTCACCACCCCAGTCCCACACATCCAATCCTGCCCCCAGCCCCACTCATCCAATCCTGCCCCCTGCACCACTCATCCAATCCTGCTCCCCAGCCCCACACATCTAATCCTGCCCCCTGCCTCACTCATGCAATCCTGCCCCCGCCCCCAGCCCCACTCATGCAATCCTGCACCCTGCCCCACTCATCCAATCATTTAATCACTTAAACCATAAATCAAATATTTGTTGTAACATTTCATAGTACAGCAGAGAAAAGAGAGCATCCAATATAAATATACTATAAAACATTTCCCAAATAAATCAATCAAGTCATAACAGTGGAAATGTTTTTATATAACATAAATTATTATACAACGACACATCAATTTTATTTATGTGCCATTAACTTTTGATGTTTGTTCAAAATCCTAGTTATATAATATAATGTCATACGGACATAAACAGTGACAAGTTTATGTTGGCCATTATGAGACGCAAAAAAGCGTTATATTTCACGATAACATAATCGTGAGAGCGTTATTATGAATTTACAACCATAAAAGCCGAGCCACAAGGTGTGAAATTCGCATTATCATCAGATATATGGGGGACCATCATGCCTTTGACGATAATGTTGACTTGCTTCCGAACCTCTGATACTTCGTGTATCACACATAAAATCTCTAAATTCCAAAATACGCCAATAAAATCTTTTGTTTTATGGAAACTGAACCATATTCAACATAATAAATAGCCATCATAAGAGCTAAAATCGAGAGATGGTAGCGTGATAGTACTGAAATATGTTTGTGAAAATATTAAATTTCATCCTATAATTTCCCTTTTTATGACCAAAATCACACAGTGTGGCGAGATGGCACTTTGCACAGATCATAAACAATATTTATTCACAATGTGGCTTGCTTTTTTACCCTTCCTGATGGCAAAGGATTTTTAAGTTTATTATTGATAGTTGTCGAAAATACTGTAAAAACCATGCTATCATGCCAAGCATGACTGGTTATGAAAACTTTATGATCGTATACAAGGGTCATTCACAATGTTTGTCACTGATGAGATCCACAGTTTGCTTGTGGATGAGTTCCAGACTGGTGGGCTGTGAGACAATGTTAACAATTCTATCCACACTCATTTGGTGTGTTTATGTTAATTTTATAATGATAAAGGTATAAATGCAATAGGAAGTTACAACCAACCACATTTACACAGTGGAACTTGTCCCAGTTACAACCAACCACATTTACACAGTGGAAATTGTCCCAGTTACAACCAACCACATTTACACAGTGGAAATTGTCCCAGTTACAACCAACCACACTTACACAGTGGAACTTGTCCCAGTTACAACCAACCACATTTACACAGTGGAACTTGTCCTTACAACCAACCACATTTACACAGTGGAACTTGTCCCAGTTACAACCAACCACATTTACACAGTGGAACTTGTCCTTACAACCAACCACATTTACACAGTGGAACTTGTCCCAGTTACAACCAACCACATTTACACAGTGGAACTTGTCCCAGTTACAACCAACCAGTGGAACTTGTCCCAGTTACAACCAACCACATTTACACAGTGGAACTTGTCCCAGTTACAACCAACCACATTTACACAATGGAACTTGTCCTTACAACCAACCACATTTACACAGTGGAACTTGTCCCAGTTACAACCAACCACATTTACACAGTGGAACTTGTCCCAGCTACAACCAACCACATTTACACAGTGGAACTTGTCCCAGTTACAACCAACCACATTTACACAGTGGAACTTGTCCCAGTTACAACCAACCACATTTACACAGTGGAACTTGTCCCAGACTTTTGATGAATTGTTGTTTTATATCATGTGTATCTGCAACGCTGGTTGGAACACTAGTTGTGGTGTGTCTAGTTGGTTGGAACACTAGTTGTGGTGTGTCTAGTTGGTTTGAATCTTACACTAGACATGCTAGATTCGTCCTTTTCTACACATTATTTTATGCAAATTTTGTAAACTGTTTTCAAAATTATATATTTCAACACACATTTTTTAAGTTTTTTTATAAAATGGAATTTACAGTGTGCAGTCCACCTGTGTTCCATGTGTGACTAAGACCTCTGATTTGATGTATATTTCAGTATTTTATTGATGGTTTAGTTTGATAAAGTCATTATTTTATGAAGTTTTGTTATCTATATAATTTAACTTTAAGTATTTAATAAGAATAAGAATAGAAATATAACACAGGTTACAGTGAATTATTGTGTATTATATCACCCCGTTTGATGTTCAACTGTAAAACTCTGTGTACTAAAACTTAATTTCCCATCGTCCTTCTAGCTCTCAAAATTAGTTTGTTTACAAAATTGAATTCCAAACAGTGATAGATGACATGATAAATCACTGTTCTAATTCTTAAACAATTTGATTATATGAGTGTGAAAGAATTTTCCTAACAGTTAACATTTCCTCCAGATTAAAGTGTTCCGTGTTTGGTAGTCTTGGAGATAACATAACCAAAACACTCCGACACATAAGGGGTGTCAATTAATTTCCATTTTATTCAGTATGTAACATGACACAATGAAGCATACATGGCCGTTTTTCCACAACTTGTTAACTGCCCCTCATATTGCAGATTATAAACACATATACCTGTCATACAAAAATACTCAAACTTTTTATGAATTGAATCATCTGTTGTTTTTTCTTCAGTACCCACAATTTTGATGTATAATGCATCATAAATCTTTCACTGAATATTGTGTTGTCTTCATTATACATACAGTAATCAACATTTCAATTTCATGGGAATAGTCATCTTGTTTTATGGCATACCTGAGGCTGGTAATTTGGTGATAAATATATACCCCAGCTCAATGAAGGTCTTCTCATCTATTGATACACATTACAACACACCATCACCATTCTATCTATACAACACACTTTCATCAATCTATGTACTAGAACAAACCATCATATTTTATGTTCTAGAACACACCATCAGCCCTCTATGTATACAACACACCCTCATCAATCTATGTACTAGAACACACCATCATCTCTCTATGTATACAACACACTCTCATCAATCTATGTACTAGAACACATCATCATCTCTCTATGTATACAACACACTCTCAATCTATGTACTAGAACACATCATCATATTTTATGTACTAGAACACACCATCAGCCCTCTATGTATACAACACACTAGCATCAATCTATGTACTAGAACAAACCATCAAATTTTATGTACTAGAAGACACCATTGCCACTCTATGTACTAGAAGACACCATTGCCACTCTATCCATTGTCACTCTATGTACTAGAACATACCATTGTCACTTTATGTACTAGAACATACCATTGTCACTATGTACTAAAACACACCATTGACACTATATGTACTAAAACACACCATTGCCACTATATGTACTAGAACATCCCATTGACAAGTTATGTACTAAAACACACCATTGTCACTCTATGAACTAGCACACACCATTGTCACTCTATGTACTAGTCACTCTATGTACTAGAACATACCATTGTCACTATATGTACTAGAAGACACCATTGCCACTCTATGTACTAAAACACACCAGTGTCACTCCATGTATACTAGAACACACATTGCCACTATATCACACTAGAACACATCATTACCATTCTATGTACTAGAACACACTAGAACATACAGAAATGAACTGTTGAACTCGGGGTGTATGCTGGATTGAAATCACTGTTTTGTTACATCAAAACTGCATGCTTTGAAATAAGATTCATACTGACATGACATTCTGCATGACTTGATGGCTAAAATCACTCATGTATACCAACTATTTCTTTGATCTATAAATATTCATAATCAAATATTTCACAACAACGTAATAGCCTAGAAAGTATAAACAAAAACACTTCTAATGAATACTATATACTGTTGTCTAATAATGATGTAGGAGAGATAAACAATATTTTCTTAATACCCGCTATAATGTTCAATATGCCATATAACAAACGTAAAGGATATAAAAAACAACAAGCATCAGCCGAAAACTTATACATTTATAGCGGACTAAGGGCTAATCTTTGCTCTCAGATACATTAACAGATAACTAATCTGAATGATTAAACTGAGCTACAGATCCTTATGTACACACAGCCCCCAGTCCCCATAAACTCTCCATAAAGATGTGTATAAATCTGAACGGAAGTCCATACGAAAACAGCAGCAGCCGACTTCCTGTTGCCGTTAGTATTGATGAGATGCTAGCCTGTCAGTGGGACATTAGCCGTTATTTCACCCAGGATGGCCTAATGACTCGACCACACTCTGACATGAGATTCGTGATCAAGTGACATATCTCGTGCTGCTCTTGATTTTACTCAAATTATCGAATAAATTAGCCTCAAAGTAACTAAGTCCTGTTTACTTCTCTCAAAAAGAGTACAGAAAGAGCAACCAGAAGCAGAAGTCGTTTTTAGAATAAATATTGAATATTGTTTTTTTCCTTCTTCAAAATAAGTTGATCAAGGGTAACAATAAATTAGAACATATACTGAAAGGAAAAAGAAATGCATAATCAGCAATTGCCTATACTACACTATTATACACACCTAATTCCACGTAATACTCCAGATATATCTCAACGTGTTTTGTACAAAAAGGGACTACAACTAATTACAGAAAGGACAACTCTGTCATGTAGTAGACCTTTTAATCACAGTATACTTTGTTACACGAAATTCAGAAATGTTGAAGTTTCGCTTGGAAAAGTTAAGCCATTTCAGTATAGTGTTTAATGCTAAGAGACTGCAACACAAAGCCAAAGTTTCCCACCTGCTTGAGCCAAATGCGCTTTTTGTCGATAATGAAACTTTAAAGGGGTAACCATTGGTGTGTTTGGTGCTGTTTAAACCTTCTTTCCGAAAGGACAGGCCTAATGTCGCCCTGTACCATTCGATTAGCAGTAGCGTATTAAACATACAATATACAGCGGAAATAACCATTATGCGTTTCTTTTTTCTTTCAGTATATTAATAAAGTCTTATTGTGTGCAGTGTTTTGGATTGGGGAAGGGTTTACATGAGGAGCTTTATCTCTATTTAATGACGCCGGATTAGTTATCTATGACTGTGACTGTATTGGAGAGTGAAGATTAACATTTAACCCGTTAAGCACGACTATAATAGCCTTTGCGTCCATTGTAAACCCTGATCAGCCTGTGAGTTACTCGCATAAATGGAATGGATTTAATGAAAAGAAAGAACAGTCCATTATATATATATAGGGGGTTAAGGGTTAAGTCTGGCCAATATTTACAAATGTCACATAAATCAAGCATATTTTTCCCTCAGCAGTACAGACCTCTTGTCCAGCATGGGTTTGCATTACATATCTCTTGTTCCGCATGAGTTAATTTTAAAACTAAGGCCAGCAAAAAGATTTCAAACCCTCTGAGATGAAACTCAACCTAACACAGACCTCGATCCTCATGTAACATGGCAACTTGGGACGAAACCTCACTGTACTCTGGTTGACTGTTTTTTTAATCGCCGATTTATGGATAGAGAAAATAACGGAAAAGGGATATTCACAGTATCTGTATTAGCATGAATCGTCAATGATCGGAGCGCACGTATGCTTGCAGCAGTGCTTCACAAATCCAAATGAAATTTATAAATTTACTGAATACAGTCCCTCTACAAAAGATGCATTGATAAGTTTTATTACCCAATCTGTTATGTCTCCTTCATAATCGAGCCTGACATATAATATCTCTCGACCATGGCATAACTCTGATTTTAGCTTTTATCTCCAAGATGAAATTTCATTATAGAAAACATTGGCTAGCACAGATAGGGATATGACATTGGACAGATCATTTGAAAAGCAGGTTCGGAGATTATGGAGATAGTAGTAAATCAAAATTGACAACTACACAAGATAGGACGGCCTTCTATAGAAACAAAGTTTCCTCCGATCAATATGGGAGGCAGCATCAGTGGCGAGGACATAGATGGGAGGCCTGGTGTAAGCTCAGTCGTTAAACAGACAATGAGAATGGAAGTAAAGGTTATGAAGACATAATTTATCAATCAATATGGATGAATGCAATTAGAATATGACTCGTATATGACAATGTCAGTCTGGTAGCAGGGATAAAAGGAATGGAAGACAAAAATACAACATCAGTGCAGTGTCATACAAGCAAAGAACAAGCTGGAGAAAACTGACCAGCAATAACAATTAAACACAAGTCCCTTCTAATTAGATTTCATAAAAGTATTTCCTACCTTACCAGTCCTTCGGATGAGACTTTAAACCGAGGTCTGCTCGCTAAAATGCTTCGTGCAATACAGCGAGGATAAATAAACGCTTATACACACGCTCTAATTAGATATTTTTTCTTTTAAAAAGGTGTTTAAGTAATGAAAGTATTTTCCATTTTTATTTTTCAGGTGGTAAATATACTCGGTCAAATATGACTGCTCCTGAAGTCCCTGCCCTGGAAAGTTGACAAGTGGACACATACAGACCCATTTTTGACCTAGGAACACCTTGTGTGACCATCACATTGAGTATAGGAACCTGGGAGTTATTTTTTGTGACACCTTGTAATTAAACTAACTTTTCTGTAAATCCTCAAACTTGTAACATAGCACATATATGAAAATACCATATCTGATCTTGCACCCCTAACATTTTATGCCATGAAAACGTATTCCAAGTTAAGTAGGTATCCACCAACAACAACCAAAGTTTGCAACATACATACCCCATTTCTAAACCTACTGACGATGAGGTATATATATATATAACTTACATGTTTTGAGAATCCAAGCTCTACAGACACAATATAAATGGCTTTAACCAGGCAGGCCAAACCCCAAAACTGGAGTGTCGAATTACTACAATTAAAGAGTTATACCATAGGAATCGGACATATTGTATTTGCATGTAGTAAACCAGATTGACTATCCACTACTAGTATATTAATTTATATATTTTATATAAAATTATATACATGCGGGGACCTACATACTGTACTATGTTTACAATACGTCCGTATCCTATGGTTATACCAACTCATTATTCATTTTACGCATATTCAATCATGGTCATTTTAAGAACGGATAAACATATACTTTAACTGGCACATATACTTTATTATATCTGAACACATTGATAGTTTTGATAAATGGTTTTGTAGTATAATTTGCCGGCAACTGGTGGGTTAGTTTCTTTAAATTATGTTTTCTGTTCTGCACCTGATATCAACAAATATATATTTTAACTTATATAGATTTTAAAAGTATTGAGTGAAAAAAAGAATACAAAATAAACAATAAAATATATTTAGAGCTCTCTCAACTTATTTAATCAATCTCAATGTCTTCCTGGGTGAAACCAGTACTAAGCAAATGCAGATAAAGTGTCTTGCTCAGGGACACAACACATATGGTCATGGCGGGGATCGAACCCATGATACTTGAATCCGGCACTCTACCACTAGACCGCAGCGTTCTAGACCACAGCACACATTATATTCCGGATTTCCTAACAAAAACCTACTGTCAAACATGCTTTTCTATAATAGCCTTTGCATCAGGGTTTAAAATGTCTGGCTGCTGATCAGTCATTTTCCCATAACATCCCATTGTCACATAAATGGAATGATCTTAATTCAAAGAAAGAACAGTCCATTACATATATGTAGCGGGTTAAGGGTTAATTAATACAAGTTTAACAAACACCAATGGATGAATGAATGGTGTTTTACGGCACGTAGACACATAAACAGGGTATATTGTGCACAAAAACTGATGAAAGATGAAGAAATGAAATATTAAATAAAAATTAATGCAATATATAAAGATAAAACTATTTACAAATAAGGGATGAAAGGGATGAAATTGTAGTTATGTAAATCAACAAATGCCCACGGGTATAAACAAGTAAATATATATAAGAACACATTATAATGATTTATATAGTCTGATTTCTTTTAGGAAATCTAAAAACAAATCTATATCAAATAACTCTTTCATAGTATTAACATTGTAGTACATTTGACATATAGGATCAAAGTCTACACATTCCAACAAGATGTGTTTGACCGTTAACGGTGCAAAGCAGGGTATACATTCTGGTAATTGCTTGGCTTGTAATAAATATGAATGAGTATAACGTGTATGCCCTATCCTGCACCTGGCTTTTAGAAACACCAGTTTAAGTGACAGACTTTAATTAACTTATTTAAGGCACCAACCTCAGGTGAAGTAAGAGACAACAGAGATTACTGTATTTAAAAAAATAAACTCTAGAATAAAATAATTGTAACAGCTGTTTATTTGTTCTTTGGTTTGATTAATAAAATATAATTCACTAGATATCCCATAATTTTGCTTCTGTTTTCATGAATGAAAGTCAGTGAATGAGTGAAAACTACAAAACGGTTCTAACATTTTAACAAGAAGCACCGCCTTCGGTGCAGATGCTTGGACTTTCAAGGCCTTGTTTATTTATTGGGAAACTATGCTGAAGGGCATAATTTTGCTTAATTGCAGAACAAATAATTGCACCTGTTAACCAAAATTTGTAAGTATAAAAGGCGCCATAATTTTGTTAAAATGAAAGCAAGAGTTATAGAACCTGGCTGTATGATGTTGTCTTATGATGCCAAATACATGTGTAATGTTTCAATGCATTATGTAAAGTAGTTTCGGGGATACAAGCTTACGTACAAACTTGAACCCGGACACAGTTGCAGACGAAGATAAAGTTTTGACAATAGCTCTTTTTTCTTCTTCGAAAAGTAGAGTTACAGCTTGCATAAGCTTAATACCTTTTGTGCTTTCTCAGCAACAGCCACTGATGTCATCAACTTTAATTGACATTAAACCTCAAAGTCACAGTTTGTAAATGTCTTCATTGATATAACAACAATATATTTGTGATTTTAACTTTCCTTTTATGAGAAATTTTTTAATTGTTCACATAAAGTGTACGAAGAAAATGAAAAACATCCAAATAAACTGAATACACAGTTTATTATCTTATTATAGAAATTCTTGTACGACAAAGAATTGACTGTCCTCCATCCCATCAGTTGTTTAGAAACTTAATGGAACAAGGGAAGCAACTGTAATTAGGAAGAAAAATACAAACTATAAGAGTTGTGTTTTCCTGTTCTTGCAAAATTCTATAGAGATGGGCAACTTCTACACTTCCATACTTTCTTGGTCCGTTCTTATTTGATCTTACTCCACCTTTGCCACCAAACCCTAGGGTGAGGTAGGGTTGATAATCATATTTCAGATGGGCAGTAATTAGCCAGTAAGATATCTGAAGTTAGGTGGACGCTATGAAACAGTTCTGAAGTATTTGTCTTTTTCCAAACAGTCATCCCATCAGACATGCCACCCTAACGGAGCAAACCCACGTGGTACAGGGTTCTGCAGATATAAAGCCCTAGGCATTATCCAATATCCATTTGGCTACCGACGCCAAGGGTATCATCCCAATGGAACTCTGCATAATGTCGAATGAATGAGTGAGTGAGTGAGTAATTGAGTGAGTGAGTGAATGAATGAATGATTGAATGAATGGTGTTTTACGGCATGGTCATATTGTGCGCAAAAACTGAAATCAAGAAAACTGACTCCACCAACTCGTGAATTATCATCCATTGATATCATAAGTTCTGTGCATTAATCAACCTTCTTATATCATCAAAAGCTCTTCACTGCTTCAAAAGGCACACACTGGCCATGAAATTACTCACTTATGACCTCCGACCCCTACCAAGTCTGACCTTGATGATAGGCTTTGAATCGGGTTTAACAGCGCACCAACACAAGGTTATATGGTGCTAAACACGAATGAACATGCCCGGCTCATCCTCCATTTACACCGAGATCGAATATGGAGAATGGTCTAGAACCTTTAAACCTGAACAGTTGCTGCACATTCTATAATAGACACTCACTTTACGACACAGCCACATTTAGTAGAAGTAGATTACGAGATCAAGCTTACATACACAAATTTAACCAGGGGGCACAGACTACGCAAGCAAATGCAGGTGACGACGATCAAGTGATGACTGACAGCTTTTTTTTTCCTTTTAAAAATCAAGCTAAAAGGAGATGTATAAGTTAACAGACCAGTTTTGTTTTAAGAAAAGCCATTTACAACTTGGATAATTATAAAGATCCAATTTAAGTACACTGACCTTTCCTAAGACCTGCTGACCTGAAAACTAAGACAGCTAAGCAGCCTCGAAGGTACTTTATATATCAGGCCTAATCATTTTCATGGTGCAGTTTAAGTCACATTGAAATTTAAAATACTGGCCCAAATTCCAATGGGCAACCACTCATGGTATTAAAATCAATTTCAATTTGATGTCAGAATGGCATTTAATGTTTTTCTTTTTCCAGCACATTTTAGGCTATGTGAGACGGTTGATTTTCAGTGATGGAAGCAGATCACCCATTATGTAGAACTGGTACTGCATATCTCCTGCCATCCGAAAGAATCAACACTTTCACACATGAAAGGTCAAACTCCGAGTGGCATTCAAACCCGCAGCGGTGAGAGGCAAGAATGTAATAAAACACAGCATCTTTACCATCCCAGCCAGGGATGCGCTGAGATATGGGATGCGCTGAGATATGGGATGCGCTGAGATATGCAAGCATATGTTCATAAATCTGCATCTTTTAGCAATAAATCCCATGATGGGTGATGTACAGTGAGGTCATCAGTTGTTATGTGTATATTAAGTTTGGGAACAATCAATTCGAAAATTATTGAGAAAAAATATGTTAAGATGTCATTATACAATATTAGAGTGGACAATTCCAAGTCAAACAAAGGGCCATAGTTCTGTAATAAATTAGGCAATCAATGATGGATGATGTACAGGGACATAAGGTCATCAGTTGTTATGTGTACATATTGTTTGGGAACAATCAATTCGAAGATGTTTGAGAAAAAATATGTTATCATGTCATTATACAATATCAGAGTGGACAATTCCAAGTCAAACAAAGGGTCATAGTTCTGTAATAAATTAGGCAATCAATGATGTGTGATGTACAGGGACATAAGGTCATCAGTTGTAAACAGTACATGATGTTTGGGAACAATCAATTCGAAGATGTTTGAGAAAAAACGAGTTAGCAGGTCATTATACAATATCAGAGTGGAAAATTCTAAGTCAAACAAAGGGCCATAATTCTGTAAGGTCATCAGCTGTTATGAATATATGAAGTTTGGGAACAATCCATTCAAAAGTGCTTGAGATATGCAAGTATTAAACTAGATGGGTGTTCCGCGGAACACGTGTCGCCTGTCAGCACTTTGTTAGTAAAACAAGTTTTTTTGGACCCAGATAAATGACCTTGACAAACTGGCCTGCCTAAGTTTTCGTGAATAAAAAAATGAGTACTTAACCCATATAATGACCTTCAGTGTGACCTTGACCTTTATATTTTAGTATGGTCATGTCGATGTTGTCATGGTGAGTATATATTGAAAGTTTGATGAAGAAATATCAAGAAATGAGAAAGTTATAGCCAACGTTAAGTTTTCGTGACAGACAGACAGACGGACGACAAAGTGATCTCTATGTATCGCATTTTTTTTTTCTTTGAAAAGGTGACACAAAAATGTGTTACGGGACGCGATGGGATGCGAAAGAAAATCTGTATATGGAAAACGTATACCGTTAAATATGCAAGAAAAGCTACATATTTCATGGTAAGTAATGTCCTCAATGCACATGCAGTGACCCGAAATGTGTTCATTACTTTTTAAAACATTTCATTAAAAGGTATTTAGTAAAATCAAAACAATCAAGCATTTTCCGTAAAAAAAATGAAGTTTAAAAATAAAGCAGCTGGAGTTGAATGACAGAATCACTTTTGTGTGTGTGTGTTGTTTTTTTTGTGCACAAGAACAGACAGGACAGTATAAGGGAAAGTGAGCTGTGTAACTCAGTGTAATTGTAAATTTAAAACAAGACCTTGACCTTGATAATTTTTATCATTCAGTGATGTCCACCAATGCCAACAACACATATGACCAAGTATCAAACAAAGAAAATGAGGCAATCACATACAGTTAACTGAGGTTAAGTTACCTAACCAAGCTTGTTACCTAACCAAAGTTAAGTTTTGGGAAAATTACGCAAAATATGACCTTGACCTTGGTAATTTTGGCATTACGTGATCATGGTTCATACAGACTTTTCAAACATAAATTTAGGGCCTTTTTAGGGCCTTTTTAGGGACGTTTTCACTAAATTTAGGGCCTCAATATTTATAGCATAATTATGCTAAAATTCCTACTTACTGCTACAGTAAAACCCCTCTAAAGTGACCCCTACAAGAAGATAGGTGGCAGCTTAATGCAGCATGATAGTATTGTAGAAAGCTCCTCTAATAGCTTTCTGCAAACTATAGTTCTGCATTAAGCAGTCACCTGTAAAAAAAAACACTAAATGTGTATATTGTAAGCGGTTGCATTAGCTGGGTTTTACTGTATTTATAGCCAATAAACCTGGACCTACCTAAGATTAAACAGTTTTCAGCTCTGTGGCCTTGACCACAGGTATTCAGGGAGTAGCTTAGACTTACACTTGAATTTTTCAGAAAAAAAAACAAAACATCATTTAAAACTAATCAAATATTAAAAACACAAATTAAAAAAAAAAAGATTATATTACTATTGTGTTTTTAATGACTAATCAAACATTAAAAACTCAAATTAAAAAAAAAAAAAAAGAAAGTTATATTACTATACTAAATTATATTACTATACTAGTATAGTAATTTAATTTTTTTTTTTTTTTTTTTTTTTTTTAAATTTGTGTTTTTAATGTTTGATTAGTATTTAAATGATGTATAGTAATATAAAATTATATTTTTTTTAAATTTGGGTTTTTAATTAAGAAATAATTAATAAGTACCTGTGTTTTATCGGTGAATAAAATACAGTTAGGAGTTCGGATGCGTAGTAATTAAATCACGAGTGCGTAAGCACGAGTGATTTAATTACTCGCATCCGAACGACTAACTGTGTTTTATTCACCGATAAAATACAGGTATGTATTTATTATTTCGATTCTAACACAACAATAACCTCATTGTTTACATTATTGTTGGGGCACTATATATTATCTCGGAGGTCAGGTAATGAGGCTGCTATGTTTACAGGCTGTTTCATTGGGCGCCCCCGTATACAAAGTTCTGCGTTTCATCAATACACTAGTAGTCACGTGACAAACAATTAAAGTCATTGCTTACGTCATATAGCTTGTGCTGTATGACGTCAAACGTTCTGACCTTGTTCAAGATTCTTATTAATGTTATATGTACTGATGGGTTTATATCGGGGGTGTGCACGGTTTGGGAGCATGGCAAGTTTGTTGTAATTAACATTTCATTAAAATTACTGTTGAGTTTGTCTTTGTGACGTATATTTACCAAGTGACGTCACGTAACATGGCGCTTCCAACGGATGAAATATACGCGGGGAATTAATGGAACAGCTGTGTTTTATCGTAGAATAACATACAGCTGTCTCTCTTCTTTGAGTATATGAAAGACTTCGCAGGTCGTGTTAGAATGTTTGATTAGTATTTAAATTATGTTGTTTGTTTTTTTAGTAGATCTATATTAGATCTAATATAAAAAAAAACAAAAAAAAAACTGTGTTTTTAATGTTTGAATACTACATCCCGAATACAAAATGTTTTTTTTTTTTTTTTTTAATTATACCCCACCCACTCCACCAAATATTGGCCGTGATTTTTCAAAAACGGCCGTGCAAAAATGGCTGCACGGTTGGCTCAGTCGTTGGCTGGCTAATAACTTCCCCTGTGAAATATAACCGAGTATGAAGCAAACTGAGTACGATGTACAATAGTACAAATCTAATTTCGTAGGAGTTTAAAATACCCGTGAGGGGAGTACAGATAGATAGATAGATAGAGTTGTCGTTCTTGAATTCATTCTATTTTTAGAAATTTCGTAAGAGTTGTCGTTCTTGAATTCATTCTATTTTTAGAAGCAACAACACCTTGACAGCCCAAATAATGTGCGAAATGAAATTTAGGGCCACCAAAACTAATTTTTAGGGCCGTATAAGGTAAATTTAGGGACTTTTTAGGGCCTGACATGCAATTTAGGGCCTTTTCAAGCAACTCATCAAAATTTAGGGCCTTTTCAAGTCTGTGCGAACCATGGTGATGTCCCATAGACCCAATAAAGCAGCTGAGAAAGTTTTAGGAAAATTCGAGCAGAGGTTGTTGAGATATAGTTGATTTAAAGTGTGGCCGCTGCCACCGGAAAAGTGACTGCTATGTCTCGCTACCCACTATCGTGGGCGAGACAAAAAAAAATATACTGAGGGAAAAAAGTTTAGCAAGTTTTTGTTGCACCCTGGAAATAATACATTTTTGGTTGTAAAATCAAGAAACTACTGCCTTAGACATTATTCTATTAAACACACATCAATAACAGTCGAACATCTGAATGACGTATTAAACGAAATGAACGTAATGGTCAAGCCCGTAAAGTCCTAAAATGTCAGTATATCTTGTATACAGTCTTATTTCATCTAAAAAACTTGCTAAACTTTTTTCCCTCAGTATATATATTTTTGACCAATATTAAAGATAAACAATATGATGGTTTAGAAACTGGTTAAAATTACATTTTGTTGAAATATTTTCTCCCCTTTCAAGGAAGAATGTATGGTTTGACGATTTTTGCCTGGTTTTACTGTCTGATCTGTATCACATATCTAGCAATCATTTATGGAATTTCAGATGTTTATGCAATATTAAATATACATAACGTGTCCCTAGGCCCCCAACTAGTTTCTTTTTGTCATATATCTTCAAACTACATGTATAAATAGATATTTAAGTTATTAGACAAAACCCCTTTTATCAATTAATCACGATTAAAACTGGTAATCAATCGTCAAAGAAGACCGATTAATCAATTATTTTTTTCAAGTTCGATTCCCAATTCCACTTCCTGTGGTCCTGCCAGGTGTGTTTTTATGGAATAGCCCTCAGCGAACAAGGCGATTACAAGGCGTTGTTACACTCTGGTGTAGCAACTGAATTGAATGTTGTTTAACGGCTCATCAACACAGTAAAGGTTATTTAGAGCCGCCCCAGAGAGAGGGGAAGGATACATAGGAATCCGGGAACCGTGCCCTACTATTATTATTGAATAGATTCCTATGGTTCTTTAACGTGCTCAGAGGATAGACCGATACACGGGATCGCTCGGTTTACGCCCCATCCGACGGACGAGGCTAAGGGAAAGTGTCTTGCACAAGAATACAGCGACGAAACTCAGTGGCAACACGGAGGATTGAACCCTGGGCCTCCGGTTACAAATCCGCCTCGCTACCGACTGCGCCAAGCCGGCCCTCCTTAATACTGATATATATGAAACACAGTGTTTGTTTCTCCAATACAACAAAATTACAGTACAAACTGCAATCCCCAACATACCTTATTACATCATTGCCTCTACTTGTGAAGGCATCGACAGTGTTACTCATGCGTTCTATGGAAGCCTCGCTGGACTTGAGGGACGGACTGTTCTTCGCGAGGCAGGTGAGGATGGTGGAGAGTAGCTGGAGAAGGTTGATGGCAAGGAGGTTGCAGGGAAGCTTCAGCGGGTCATTAGGTCCCTGACCACTGGGATTGATCTGGTCTGTCGGTAACATCAGCTGTAAACACGCATTTAATCTTGTTAGCTCAGATGATTGAACTGCATGTTGGAATACTGCTATGACAGTCATGACTGCCTGGGACTTGGTAGTTAAATTTGTTACAATTCAGATTAGATCATGTTTTCAAATAATACAAAATAATGATACATGTCCCTGTACATACGAGTCCGTGTGCACAGCCAGATTCGTTGGAATTGTGCGGTTTTGAACATCAGTAATAAATGGCCAATTTGCCATTCATTACCGGCGTTCAAAACCACATAAATGCAGAAAATATGCAAATCAATTATTATAATAACATTATTTTCCTTTTGATATAGTACCAATAATAACGTGCCTTGGGAGGTTGGTAATGATAAATATAGGTCTAAACAGTTATTTCCCTTGCCAGTGACGGTAGGAACTTTGTGGCGCTTAAAAATAAGAAGATCTGTGTTATTCAGGTCTTGTTTATTTCTTAAAATGTGCAAATAGGTTCTCTTTTTTTGTTGCAGGTGACAAAAATGGGACAAGTTCATGATTTCATACAGGTTTGGATATGCCTCAATGTTTCTGAGCCCAGATCTGAGAATCTAATACCGGGTAGAGATACATTTGAAAATGGACAAATTCAAGAGGGTCTCTTCAAACTATTGATATTAAACAAGAAATATCACTGTAAGTGATAAATGCCCCCGAAGTGTCCTTTGACCTCTACGTATGACCTTGACCTTGGAGCCATGGACCTGGAGTTCGTGCAATACATGTTGTTTGGTTGTGGTGAGCACTTGTGCCAAGTTATTTGAAAATCCGTCCAGGCTTGCAAAAGTTATTGACCGGACACGATTTGACCTTTGATCTCTAAGTGTAACCTTGACCTAGGGGCAACAGGCCTGGATTTTGTGTGCGACACATCGTTTTGTTGTAGTGAGCACTTGAGCCAAGTTATTTGAAAATACGTCCATGAATGCCAGAGTTATTGACCGACACAATTTGATTTTTGACATCCAAGTGTGACCTTGACCTTGAAGACCTGGGTTTGCGCGGGACACATCGTCATGTTATGGTGATCACTTGTGCCAAGTTATTTAAAAATTCGTGCAGGGGTTGTGACGTTAGTGTCCGGACACGAAATTGCGTACCTGTTTTTGACCCATGAACTGCAAGTGTGACCTTGACCTTTGAGGTACGGACCTGGGTTTTGCGCGCGACACATCGTCTTGTTATGGTGATCACATGTGCCAAGTAATTTAAAAATCCCTGAAGGGTTGTGACGTTACGGTCCGGACACGAAAATGCGTACCAGTTTTTGACCTATCAACTGCAAGTGTGACCTTGTCCTTTGAGGTACGGACCTGGGTTTTGCGCGCGACACATCGTCTTGTTATGGTGATCACTTGTGCCAGCCAAGTAATTTAAAAAATCCCTGCAGGGGTTGTGACGTTACGGTCTGGACACGAATGTGTACCTGTTTTTGACCTATGAACTGCAAGTGTGACCTTGACCTTTGAGGTACGGACCTGGGATTTGCGCGCCACACATCGTCTTGTTATGGTTATCACTTGCGCAAAGTTATTAAAAAATCACTGCAGTGGTTGTGACGTTACGGTCCGGACACGAAATTGCGTACCTGTTTTTGACCTATGAACTTCAAATGTGACCTTGACCTTTGAGGTACGGACCAGGGTTTTGCACGCGACACATCATCTTGTTATGGTGATCACTTGTGCCAAGTTAATCAAAAATCCATGCAGGGGTTTTGAAGATACAGTCCGGACACGAAATGCGGAATGACGGACAGACAGAATCCGGACAGACAGAAAAAAGGTGCGATTACTATATGCCCCTGATATTTATTTCTACAGAAAGTATAAAGTAAATGTAAATATTTTCATGTTACTTTTGTTTTATTGGTAAAAAAATACCATTTTCCAAACCCATTTTGCTAAACTGTCTTCACATATTTGTAAAGAACAATTCAATAAGATGCGTAAAAAGAATTTTATTTGTAATTAAAAGAATTTCTGTAGATTTTCAGCTGCTTCCTATGAAAGACATATACAGAGGAATTTTGGATAAATACCCTACTCATTCTATCGAATGGATTCTCTAATCCTTTCACAAGCTGGACAGAAGTGTTTCCATGAATGCCTAGTTTATATCAGCATTTAAGTGACAGAGCAATTGTTTTGAAAAGTAATTTGCCCAAGTATACAGCATGCAACTAGAACCTGAAACCCTCGTGTTCTGTAGCCAATCCAAAACCTAGTGACCAAAGCACCTTCTTTTCAAGAATAAAATGAAATAAAATGGTTTTTTACATCCCGTTAACAATCATATATAGAGAATATCATGTTAGTGCCTGATCACATCCAGATTATCAGGTGAGGCTGTGCCAAGGGCTTCAATTTGTTCGTACCGAACCTGATAAACTGGATACGATCAGGCACTAACATGATATTCTATTTATCATGTTGATCGTTTAAAATCATTTGATTTACCTTTTTTCCATTTTCTTCCCATTTGTTCCGTTCAAAAATACCCAGACGTCATCAAATATACCCTGACGTCATCAAAAGAGTGCACCGGACGGGATAGCAAGGTTTTATCTAAGGCACCCTTTTTCTCAGCAGAATTATGCATATTGACATGATAAAAGGCTATATTGGCACAGCATCCTCAGAGGGAGATGTAATGAAGGATCAATTTTTCCATCAGACATGCCTCCACCAGAGGTCTACAACTAGTCTTAAAGTGCAGTGCATTATCTACGGAGCTACCGAGGCCACAATTAAACGTAAGTGACAAGAACAGAGTCCTTACCGTGAGCTGATGTATGGTCATAAACGTAAGTGACGAGAACAGAGTCCTTACCGTGAGCTGATGTATGGTCAACTCTATGAGCAGTCCTATCTTGTTACTGAACATCATATAATGACACGTCTCATAGCTCCCCTTACACGCTTGCCTGAATACCTGGCAGGTAAGCACCAGTGACCTAAATAAATAAGACAAAGTTGGTAATATATGGATGACGATAATGATTATTATTAGGATATCAAAAATTTGAATTGAATTGGGTTTTACGGCGCACCAACACATGAAAGGTTATATGGCTCCTAACAGAATCAACAGAACATGCCAGGCTCATCCTCCATGTACATCGAGATAAAATATGGAGAATGGGCCTAGAACCTTCTAACCTGCAGAACTGCAGCAAATTCTATAGTAGACACTCCATTTATGAAGCCACGTTTCACGTGTCATGATGAAGACCTTGGTAACAATGACGACGATGATAACAATGACGATGATGATAACAATAATGATGATGATTCCATTGAAACTGATGATGATTACAATGATACTGATGATGATTACAATGATACTGATGATGATTAACTGATGATGATTACAATGATACTGATGATGATTAACTGATGATCATTACAATGATACTGATGATGATTACAATGAAACTGATGATGATTACAATGATACTGATGATCATTACAATGATACTGATGATGATTACAATGAAACTGATGATGATTACAATGATACCAATGATACTGATGATGATTACAATGATACTGATGATGATTACAATGATACTGATGATGATTACAATGATACTGATGATGATTAACTGATGATGATTACAATGATACTGATGATGATTACAATGATACTGATGATGATTACAATGATGATTAACTGATGATGATTACAATGATACTGATGATGATTACAATGATACTGATGATGATTCCATTGAAACTGATGATTACAATGATACTGATGATGATTACAATGATACTGATGATGATTACAATGATACTGATGATGATCAAGATGACTTACTTCTGTGGTACAGGTTGTGCTGTTTGTATATTGGATGTATCTATTAACTGTACTATACGACTGAGTGTGGTCAAGGCACCAAGGTGGCGGAAACTGCCCTGGTCTGCTGCTACCTGAAAATAAATTGAATTGGGTTTTTATGGCACACCAAGAAAAAAAGGTTGTAATGGCACAAATAGGAATGAACAATACAGGTCCATCTTCTATGTACATCCAACAATACAGGTCCATCTTCTATGTACATCCAAACCAATAATGCAGAATGGGCCTTCTCGTCTCCAGAACTAATATTGCAGAATGGGCCTTCTTGTCTCCAGAACTAATAATGCAGAATGGGCCTTCTTGTCTCCAGAACTAATAATGCAGAATGGGCCTTCTCGTCTCCAGAACTAATAATGCAGAATGGGCCTTCTTGTCTCCAGAACTAATAATGCAGAATGGGCCTTCTTGTCTCCAGAACTAATAATGCAGAATGGGCCTTCTTGTCTCCAGAACTAATAATGCAGAATGGGCCTTCTTGTCTCCAGAACTAATAATGCAGAATGGGCCTTCTCGTCTCCAGAACTAATAATGCAGAATGGGCCTTCTTGTCTCCAGAACTAATAATGCAGAATGGGCCTTCTTGTCTCCAGAACTAATAATGCAGAATGGGCCTTCTCGTCTCCAGAACTAATAATGCAGAATGGGCCTTCTTGTCTCCAGAACTAATAATGCAGAATGGGCCTTCTTGTCTCCAGAACTAATAACGCAGAATGGGCCTTCTTGTCTCCAGAACTGCTACAAATCCTGCTGTAGACACTGCATTTATGCTGGAGCCACAATCATTGTTTTCTGCCACAACTAAAGTGGTACATGAACAGCTCTGGGATCATGATGATTTTTAATGAACATGAATTTGGGGATTTCTACCCCAATGCCAGGATATACAGTGGCCCTATTCTTGCCAGGCTGACAGTTTGTTCATGGAAAATACAATTTTTGAAATGCTGCACACTTTGAAACTGTTAACCAATAAAACAGAAATTTCTATAAACACGGACAGATATACATATATTTGAAGATTTTTTGTTTGTATCTATTTCTGTACACATACTTAGCATACTACCGACTTTATAGTATGCATATAAATTGTATTATTAAAGAAAGTAGTATTTAACCAAACATAAGTGTAACCGATTTTGACTACCAGTGAAAAGGTAATATCAATTCTTTGTTAAATAACGCTATACTGCAAAACGCTCTTTGCTCAAAACCTTTTTTCCACAACATATATGCCATTCACTTCTTGTTATCAATCTATAAGCGTGATTACCTTTTTATCAAATATCCTGTTCAGCTCCCCTAGGGCCCTATCCAAGGCAGTGACTCTACTCTGGGACCAGGGCCCACTCTCCTGGGACAGCAGGTACTTGTTGATGTCTCGTACAACCTTCTGCATTCTAAAATAAACGAAACAAAATGAAATGGGGTTTCACATCCCGTCAACACATCTTATAATGTTATATTGGGACAGCAACCTCGGAGGGAGAAGAGATGAAGGATGAAGTTTCCCATCTGACGTCTCTGCCAGGGAGGGAACCGACACAGGGCAGAGGTCTGTAGCTCTAATCAAAGTTTAGACGTTATCCAATAAGCTACCAAGGACGTAACATAATTAAATGAACTGCTAAATGATCGTTAAACATAGCAGTGCCAAAATGATATTAATCAGTTATTATTAAAAGGGATCGTGGCACAAAGAAATATGTTATTCTGTACCAGTTCCATCACTATCGGCAAGTAAGCCTAAGTGGAGGTGAGCATAAGATTATTTTCATAGAAATTCAAAGTTTAAGGGACTTGTCTTCAGTATGCAAATCTTCAAGCTGATGACGTGCAATTTCATTGTATTCAACACAAAAGGAGTTAAGCACACACGCTTATTTATAGAAATTCAAGGAGATTTTAATAACTCTGGTAAAATAGTCGCAGTCTTACTTTCTTTAAGTATGCACATTTTCAGTTTGTGCTGATGATATGTGTGAACATTCCATCATAATCAACACAAAAGCCTAAGAGGAGAAGAGCACACAGCTAATTTTTTTATAGAAATTCAAAGTTCAATGGGACGTGGCCTATGGTAAAAATAGTCTCAGTCCAAATTTAACTGTTACAGTTTGTATATCTTCAGTTGGTTGTGATTTTCGTGAAGTTTCAGCGCAACTGGCACAAAAGCCTAGAAAGAGCTGCGTACAGAAGTATTTAAAGTTTAAAGAGAAAATTCTGGTTAAAAATACCAGACTAAAAAAGTATGCAGAGCTTCAGTTGGTGGTGATGACATGGGTGAAGTTTCATCGCAATTGGCAGGAAAGCTAAAGAAGAGTTGCGCACACAAGCTTGATTTTATAGAAATTTAAAGTAACAATACTTTGGTGAAAGCAGTCACAGTCGAAATTTGATATAATATTTACATCTTCAGTTGCTTACTTGTATTGTTTGTTTGTATGGTGTTTTACGTCATTTTCAACACATGTAAGGTATATGACGGTCCATTTTTTTGTGGTGGAGGCAGACCACCTACTTTTCCTGGGTAGAACCAGTACTGTACACCTCCGCCATCTGTAAGAATCGACACTTCCTCTCTTACAAGTCAAGCTCCCAGTGGGATTCGAACCCTCAGTGGTGCACATGCACGATATGGGACGTATGCGGGAAGTACAGACGGACAGATTAAGAAATGATTACTACATGGCCTCCACAAGCAGGGGTATTAAAAACATTGTTTTTAAATTCTGCAGGGCTGTTGTAGAAGATCAATTATTATTCTGTATTTCCAGACTGTATGTGGATGACCTATTTGTATTACATGTACTTACTTGGCTTTGTTTTCAGATTCTACAACAGGTGGTTTAACAATGACACTGTTCTCATACTCCAGACCTCTGAAATAGTACACAGACGTGGGCATTTATAATATATTCTCAGATTCTACAACAGGTGGTTTAACAATGACACTGTTCTCATACTCCAGACCTCTGAAATAGTACACAGAGGTGGGTATTTATAATATATTCTCAGATTCTACAACAGGTGGTTTCACAATGACACTGTTCTCATACTCCAGACCTCTGAAATAGTACACAGAGGCTGACATTTATAATATATTCTCAGACTCTACAACAGGTGGTTTCACAATGACACTGTTCTCATACTCCAGACCTCTGAAATAGTACACAGAGGTGGGTATTTATAATATATTCTCAGATTCTACAACAGGTGGTTTCACAATGACACTGTTCTCATACTCCAGACCTCTGAAATAGTACACAGAGGTGGGTATTTATAATATATTCTCAGATTCTACAACAGGTGGTTTCACAATGACACTGTTCTCATACTCCAGACCTCTGAAATAGTACACAGACGTGGGCATTTATAATATATTCTCAGACTCTACAACAGGTGGTTTCACAATGACACTGTTCTCATACTCCAGACCTCTGAAATAGTACACAGACGTGGGCATTTATAATATATTGTCAGACTCTACAACAGGTGGTTTCACAATGACACTGTTCTCATACTCCAGACCTCTGAAATAGTACACAGACGTGGGCATTTATAATATATTCTCAGACTCTACAACAGGTGGTTTAACAATGACACTGTTCTCATACTCCAGACCTCTGAAATAGTACACAGACGTGGGCATTTATAATATATTCTCAGATTCTACAACAGGTGGTTTCACAATGACACTGTTCTCAACAACAGGAGGTTTCACAATGACACTGTTCTCATACTCCAGACCTCTGAAATAGTACACAGAGGCTGACATTTATAATATATTCTCAGATTCTACAACAGGTGGTTTAACAATGACACTGTTCTCATACTCCAGACCTCTGAAATAGTACACAGAGGTGGGTATTTATATATATTCTCAGATTCTACAACAGGTGGTTTCACAATGACACTGTTCTCATACTCCAGACCTCTGAAATAGTACACAGAGGTGGGCATTTATAATATATTCTCAGATTCTACAACAGGAGGTTTAACAATGACATACTCCAGACCTCTGAAATAGTACACAGAGGTGGGCATTTATAATATATTCTCAGACTCTACAACAGGTGGTTTCACAATGACACTGTTCTCATACTCCAGACCGCTGAAATAGTACACAGACGTGGGCATTTATAATATATTCTCAGATTCTACAACAGGTGGTTTCACAATGACACTGTTCTCAACAACAGGAGGTTTAACAATGACACTGTTCTCATACTCCAGACCTCTGAAATAGTACAGATGTGGGCATTTATAATATATTCTCAGATTCTACAACAGGTGGTTTCACAATGACACTGTTCTCAACAACAGGAGGTTTCACAATGACACTGTTCTCATACTCCAGACCTCTGAAATAGTACACAGAGGTGGGCATTTATAATATATTCTCAGATTCTACAACAGGAGGTTTAACAATGACATACTCCAGACCTCTGAAATAGTACACAGAGGTGGGCATTTATAATATATTCTCAGACTCTACAACAGGTGGTTTCACAATGACACTGTTCTCATACTCCAGACCGCTGAAATATTACACACAGGTGGGTATTTATAATATATTCTCAGACTCTACAACAGGTGGTTTAACAATGACACTGTTCTCATACTCCAGACCTCTGAAATAGTACACAAGAGGTGGGCATTTATAATATATTCTCAGACTCTACAACAGGTGGTTTCACAATGACACTGTTCTCATACTCCAGACCTCTGAAATAGTACACAGAGGTGGGCATTTATAATATATTCTCAGATTCTACAACAGGTGGTTTCACAATGACACTGTTCTCATACTCCAGACCTCTGAAATAGTACACAACAGGTGGGCATTTATGATATATTCTCAGACTCTACAACAGGTGGTTTCACAATGACACTGTTCTCATACTCCAGACCTCTGAAATAGTACACAGAGGTGGGCATTTATAATATATTCTCAGATTCTACAACAGGTGGTTTCACAATGACACTGTTCTCATACTCCAGACCTCTGAAATAGTACACAGAGGTGGGTATTTATAATATATTCTCAGACTCTACAACAGGTGGTTTCACAATGACACTGTTCTCATACTCCAGACCTGTGAAATAGTACACAGAGGTGGGCATTTATAATATATTCTCAGACTCTACAACAGGTGGTTTAACAATGACACTGTTCTCATACTCCAGATCTCTGAAATAGTACACAGAGGTGGGCATTTATAATATATTCTCAGACTCTACAACAGGTGGCTTCACAATGACACTGTTCTCATACTCCAGACCTCTGAAATAGTACACAGGTGGGTATTTATAATATAATCTCAGATTCTACAACAGGTGGTTTCACAATGACACTGTTCTCATACTCCAGACCTCTGAAATAGTACACAAGAGGTGGGCATTTATAATATATTCTCAGATTCTACAACAGGAGGTTTCACAATGACACTGTTCTCATACTACAGACCTCTGAAATAGTACACAGACATGGGCATTTATAATACATTCTCAGATTCTACAACAGGTGGTTTCACAATGACACTGTTCTCATACTCCAGACCTCTGAAATAGTACACAGAGGTGGGCATTTATAATATATTCTCAGACTCTACAACAGGTGGTTTCACAATGACACTGTTCTCATACTCCAGACCTCTGGAATAGTACACAGAAGTGGGTATTTATAAAATATTCTCAGATTCTACAACAGGTGGTTTCACAATGACACTGTTCTCATACTCCAGACCTCTGAAATAGTACACACAGGTGGGTATTTATAATATATTCTCAGACTCTACAACAGGTGGTTTAACAATGACACTGTTCTCATACTCCAGACCTCTGAAATAGTACACAAGAGGTGGGCATTTATAATATATTCTCAGACTCTACAACAGGTGGTTTCACAATGACACTGTTCTCATACTCCAGACCTCTGAAATAGTACACAGAGGTGGGCATTTATAATATATTCTCAGATTCTACAACAGGTGGTTTCACAATGACACTGTTCTCATACTCCAGACCTCTGAAATAGTACACAACAGGTGGGCATTTATGATATATTCTCAGACTCTACAACAGGTGGTTTCACAATGACACTGTTCTCATACTCCAGACCTCTGAAATAGTACACAGAGGTGGGCATTTATAATATATTCTCAGACTCTACAACAGGTGGTTTCACAATGACACTGTTCTCATACTCCAGACCTCTGAAATAGTACACAGAGGTGGGCATTTATAATATATTCTCAGATTCTACAACAGGTGGTTTCACAATGACACTGTTCTCATACTCCAGACCTCTGAAATAGTACACAGAGGTGGGTATTTATAATATATTCTCAGACTCTACAAC